>VWPU01001104.1:0-28525 GCA_013398955.1 Callaeas wilsoni | reverse complement strand
CTGCAGGTGGGAATCCCTGGCCAGCTGACAGGGCTGCGCTGGGCAGGCCATGGCTCCAGGTGCTCCACAGGACTCTCTGGACGGGCCCTGCTTGCTCACAGCTTGGACCGAGTCCCTCACCATCCGTGCTTTGTGGCAGAACCCTGGGCTGTAATTTGCAGTAAGTGCATTCCATCACCTGCTGAGGGAACCGGGGTGACCTGGTAAAGTGCACCAGCCATACATTAAATAATGGCTATCAGTACTCTGCGTGCTATAATGAGGGAGTTAAATCTTGCTTTTTAGGCTCCAGGTGATCAGGAAAGACTTTGCCAGCCAAAAGCAGTACAGCTGTTGTGTCCCCATGCCTCTGGGAGGTAACTTGCCTCTGAAGTACAAGACAGATGTGAATTCAAGAATTTTGGTGTGTTTTTGCAGAGTGGAGTTTATCCTGTATACATCACCAGGATTAAATTCTGCAACTGTTCGTAAATTTGCATTCAAAGCAGCTGGGCTGTTTGTTTCCAAAAGCTGAATTACAAAGCATAACACTGTCCAAGAGAAAAGCAATAAATTTCACATCAATGGGCTAATTGTTATATACTTGCTTTTAAGATACACAGTAAAGCCATAAATTCATATAAATTTATTGCATTTCAACTGGAAGGTTGCCCATAATACTTTCCAGGACTGACAAAACATAGATATTTCTCACAAATCTATTTGTAATTTAGTTGGTTCTTAGAATGAAATCTTTGGTTCCAGATGCTTGTTTGGATTTGTCTAATAACTGGATTTAGTAGCAGTCTAGATAGGTTTGTTTTGATTCTGTACTGCTGATTGTGTGAGAGACAGAGTTGGTCTAAAGAACTTACTTCTCACTCTCCTTCCTAGCTAGAAACATAATATTTATGGGCCTCCCAGAGCTGTAATTGGCAAGATGCATTGAAATCCTCAGCTTCAAGAGATGCCAACAATTTCTTACGAGATTTTCTCTGTACTTTCTCCCATTCTTATTGTAGCACTGTGAATCTTTTGTATTTTGGTTGACATTACATCCTCCAGAAAACTAGAGGATACTTCTAAAATTTCTAAAGGCCTTTCATTTCAGAATCCATTAGGCCCTGGATCTGAAGAAAATTAAATTTAATAGCTTGAGGAAGAGTCTTAAGATTGAAGGCTAATGGCTGAAAGACAATCTCAAAGTTACATGAATCTAAACTCAAGCGAAAGTTAACCTCCAGGTAAGAGGGGCTGCAGATATGGTGGGTGAGAATTAAAATGTAGGGAGTTTTCCTGTTTTCCTGACAGGCAGGTGGTGACAGACACACTGCTTTCACATGACTGAGACAGACAGTGTCACACCCCTGAATCGATGCATACCTTGCACTCGGGGTGTCTCAAGGATTTGTGTTATTCTGCTGCTGTTGTTAAAAGCTTGAGTGAAATTCCAGCTCTGTACAGATAAAATTTACTGTTGGATTCAAATGGACTTCTGTTCTTACCTCAAAAGCCATTAACAGACAGCAAAAATTAGGTTCATGTGGGATAAACTTAAATCTAATCAGAGATGACCTGCCAGGTACCTGTATAGACCTAAAAACATTCATTCTAGCATGTTCAAAAGGGTATTTTTTTTTTTTTTCACTATTGTAAAGTGTGACTGGACTGATCTTGCCTGGCTTGAAAACAAAAAGATGCGACTGCAGGTTTCTGATTTGGCTTTTCACTGCACTTCCAGGGAGTAGGAAAAAGAGAGCTAAAAGCAACGTCCAAGAGCTGACTCTTGACAGATGAAAGTAAACCAAACTTCTTATAAACTAAATTGGTACTTGACTTGCTTCCTGTAGTAATTTGGTTTAATACAACTTGACTAGGTTAGTGTCATCTCCAAACACTTAAGTTCAGAAGTGCAATTGTTTTTAGCCAAATAAACCAAACTTTGGGTTTCAAATTTAATATTTTAATACATAATCCAAGGAAAATTTGGGGGAGAGTGTTTCTTTGTTTGGGGGGTTTGTTTGTTTTGAGAAACAGAATTTGTGACACAAAATATCATGGTTTGTGGGGAGAGTGCCTGCGTTACGAAATTTGTCCAAACGATCATCTGACTATATGCTGACTGAGCCCCGAGTCATTTAGTTTCGCAGACCAGAAAAAGTCAGATGTTTTCAGCCCAGCGGAGCTGTTGATGCCAGGCTCTTTCCTATCAGCATGTGCAGTGGCACATTTCAAAAGCAAGCTAATGCTGAGCTTCCCAACAGTGAGCCCAGGAGCAGCATCCGCGGGGCGTCCTGCCGGAGCCGTTTGTCCCAGCCCGTGTCCCTGTTCGGCTCCTCGAGCGGTGCCGTGCAGGGGGATCGTGTCCCTGCATCCCTGCGCTGCTCCGTGCGTGCAGGATTCACCTCTCCTTCCAGCCCAGTGGCAGCTGCAGCCGCGAGCACAGCAGGGCACCCTCGGGCATGCGGTGAAGCGCTGCGAGCTGCCAGCCCAGCGGCTAGTCCTGCAGGGAAATAGCCTGCTTTTGGGCTCGCCATTCCTAGGGGTGTCCTGTGCCTAATCCTGCAGTGAATCACCCTGCTTTTGGGCTCCTCATCCCTTAGGATGTCCTGTGCCTAATCACGCAGGGAAACAGCCTGGTTTTGGGCTCCTCATTCCTAAGGGTGCCCAGCGCCTAGTCCTGCAGGGAAATAGCCTGCTTTTGGGCTCGCCATTCCTAGGGGTGTCCTGTGCCTAATCCTGCAGTGAATCACCCTGCTTTTGGGCTCCTCATCCCTTAGGATGTCCTGTGCCTAGTTCTGCAGGGCAACAGCCTGCTTTTGGGCTCCCCATTCCTAAGGGTGCCCAGTACCTAGTCCTGCAGGGAAATAGCCTGCTTTTGGGCTCCCCCTTCCTAAGGGTGCCCAGTACCTAGTCCTGCAGGGAAATAGCCTGCTTTTGGGCTCCCCCTTCCTAAGGGTGCCCAGTACCTAGTCCTGCAGGGAAACAGGCCTGCTTTTGGGCTCTCCCTTCCTAAGGAGGCCCAAACGTGAAGACCAGACAAATCTGTAAAGGCACCTTTTAGCTATGTGGTTGTTCTGTTTTGTTTGTTCTCTGCACTCAAGAGTCCTGTGTTGTGGGGACTTTCTACCACATGCAGGAACTATAGATAACTGTGGAGATCACTAATTTATTACAGCTAAATGAGAGTGGTTTGTAAAATGGAAAGGGAAATGGCATACTTGGAATTGCTCCAGAGAAAGAGATCAAATGAATAATCTTCTGGCTGAATGAATGCCTGTTGTTTATTGAGGAGCTAAGAGCAAACTTGCTATTTGGCTAGCCTTTGTAGATGGACAGGTTTTGCACATTTTTGAGATCCATATTGCTCCCATTATTTGCCATAGTATTAAAATTCCTCAAGCAGAAGGCCCTCAGTGCACAGAATCCCTTTTCTTTCCCCCATGGCATCTTCTGAATTAGCAACACTGTGGATTGCTGCAGTACCTGCCAGACCTGTGCCTTTTCTGGAAAACGCTGGGAGTGCGTGAGAGCCATGAATTCCAGCAGTGCCAGTATGCAGTGTGTAGCATGAACTGAAGGAGAGCCCAGAGGAGCTGTGGGCAGCTCTTGTGTTGAAAGCCTATTGATGCTGGAGTATTTGCAGGTCACAGAACCTCTCTGCAGACTCGCTACACAAGCCCTGCCCTCCCTCCCCTGCTTCCATGGGAAGAGAGAGCACAAGGAAGGAGCACGAGTGGAGTCTTTTTATAACCTTCCCAAACAGAGCAGCTCCTCCTGTTTCTTTTGGTTCTGGAAGCACCACGTGCTGCACACCTGCAAGCTCCTTGGAAGAGGGTAGGTCCTTCTCTAAAGGCTTGCTTCCAGCTACTGTTATTTGTTCTCTAGTCCAGATTTGCAGTACTGAAATGTTCAGGATTCAACCAATGATCATGTTGCATTTGTGAAGAGATTATTGTAATTGTGCACAAGATAATTTTTCTCTTTTTTGGCCCATCTAGCCTTCTCTCTAGAAAGTGTGAGTTACACTTAGGAATAATGAGGGTCTTTAGTTACATGATTACATGCTGGTTTTTTTTCCTCGAACAGCGTTCTGCTTAATTTCAGCACACAGGATGATTCCACGAGGGGATAGAATTATGACTGCATGAGCAAGTGCAAATCTGCCATTTCCTAATTGGTGAATGCCTGACTTCCCCCCGCCCCGGTCTAAATACCTTTCCTGCAATGGAGGGGTTTTTCGCTTTTTTTTTTAATGAGGTATTTAAAAACTGTGCTGTCAAGCCCTCCATGAAAAAGATGCAAAATTCAATGTCCGTTCTTCCTTGAAACAAAAAGCTCCTTCTCTTGTGCCTCTTTTCTTTTGGACACTGCATAGGAATGTTAAAGATTAAGGAAGTTAATTTGCTGTTTGTTTTCTGTGTGACGTCTCTGCATCCATAATTTTTTGACAAATCTAATACTTTATCAAATTTTTGTCCTAAAAAAGGCATTAAGGAGGGTCAGTTTAATCAGAAGAAATTTTTTTCAATATCATAACCTGTGATTTTTCCTGTTGGGGAAAATGAAAAACTGATTTTGTTTATCCCAAAGCAAAGCAAGGAAGTGCTGGAACCACTCCTGCAGATTTGTCAGGCTTTCCCCTTCAGAAATACAAGTTGCTGGATTCCTGAAGGAAACAGTTTTGGCATACGTGTCCAATAAAACTTTCTAAATGCAGATAATTGGAGCTAATTAAAATTCTCAGGACAAAACCAGTTGTGATCCCAGGGAGCCTGGGAATTTCAGTTCTTGGAGAAATGCAACTTGCAGTAGTACAATGAGTGATCACATCAGGTTTGTGGTGATCCTCAGGATGATATCCATGGTGTTCCTCAACAGAAACTTTGGCTGGGCTAATTCACAAGAGCTAAATGTATAAATCACTCTTGCCCTTTCTCTTTGAACGCTTCTGGGGTAATGTCTGTTTAGGTGTTTCCCCTACTGTTATTACTCTTATTTCAGATTATTCCTTTTCTTCTTGTTTTCCTCAATAGCTCCCAGACCTCCTTAGGAGTACCCAGCTGGCACATGAGTAGCCATCGTTTGCATTTAAGCTTTAGAGTGTATAAGGCTTTTAATTTATAGACTGAAATAAGAATGTAACTTGTTTGCACAAAGGAAGCAAAATTCTGTTTCTTGATGTGGACTAGATTTCAGCGTAAAAAGCTCCAGTGTGACACAGAAGGAGAAAACCCCCACGGAAGCCCTCTTCCTTTGCACCTTTCTGCAGTCTCCTCAGTGGTTTCACGCTGGGTGTTCGCTCCAGATGAATATTGCCAGTGGCCAGGGCTCTGCACATCGTCCTTGAGTATTTCTGATCTAAAGTCTTTCTGCTCTGGGTGCTTTGTTTCTCTGGCTGTGCACGACGCCTTGCCCTGCACTCTCACTTTTGCTGACACAACTATTTTTGGAGCTGTACTATGACCTGTATCAGGGAAGCCATCCTGCGCTCTTTTTTTTTTAATGGATGGGGTGTGGGCGGAGGAAGGAGCCGGAGCTGGCGAGAACACCAAAACCCCACATCTGCAGCCACAGCGGTGTCTCCTTGAGTGGGGCCTGTGGCATTTCCTCAGGACGCAAACTCTGAGCCTGTCCATGTGTCCTAAGCTGCTCTTGGGGGACTTATTAGAGGAATATGTCAGAATTTGGTTTTGTAGCTAGCTTGTAAGGGCACAAACTTGGATACTTCAGATAGATCTGAATTTTGTACAGGAGCTTACAGATTCATGATAATATGCCCCAGAACATGAGCAAGTGCAGCAAACAGCTCTGAATCATGTTGTCTTGACTTCAGCTCAGCTGAATAGGGTACAAGTTAGTAGGGACTTTGGTGCAAAAGGCTTAAATTAAATCATCTTCCTACTCCCCACCCCCAATTGGGCCCACTACATTGTGACACATATTTTGTAAGACTGTGCTTAAATCAGTGCTAAAAGCCATGGTTTTCATGCACCAGAGGAGTATAGGTTGGGCTGTTTGTTTTTTTTTTTTAAAGTTTGCTCTCGGAGTTTTGTTTTGTTTTTTTGTTTTAGCTTAGAGCGTATGTACACCATGTGCTATGCTTTAGCATACATCCTCCAAACGCTGTTCTATGCTTTTTGTTGTTTCAGCTGGATTTTATCTATTAGCAAGCTCCAGCCAAGGCGTGGTGACTGACAATAGAAGGTTGATCTAAACATTAACAAATCAGCTGGGGCAGGATGTGTGCTGGCAAGGCCAGCAGCAGGAACCTTTGCTCAAGTGCAGCGCGTGACCGCGGTGCCCGGCCTGCCCGAGCCGCAGCGGAGAGCGGTGCTTGCCAGTGCCCCTGCAGAGGAGAGGGGGGATCCTGCTCACCCCGAGGGCGCCTCGCAGACGCCCCGGGGAGCACTGGCGTGTGTAGTAAGGGTGCAGAGAACAGAGCAAAGCTGGAGCGCTTGGAAGGCAAGGACAGCACTTCTAAGCATTTTGAAGGTCTTGCCTCAGGAAGAGTTCAGTGGTTGGGGTACAACCTCCTTCAGTGCTGCAGAGGGATGAAGAGCTGAATCAGCTTGGCTGAGATTTGAGCTGTGATCCCACACGTTTTAAGCTGGGCTACCAGTTGCAAGCTTACATGCTTCCCGTCAGATTGCACTGTCCTCTTGGTACACACAAGATGTCAGTCGTTTAGTCCAGTGAATGTTTCTGGTTGTTACACTGCTTGAAAGCTTGGACTAGAAACCAGTGGGACAATTCCTTCCTTTCTGTCCTATCTCCCTTCTAAACTGTTTCTGTTAAACTTTGGAAACTGTGCTCCTGCTACAGCCATCTCACCTGGAAAGCCCACCACGGAACAAACAGAATTGCTGAACTCTCGGGATGGGGCATTGCCCGTGCTCACATGGCAGCTCAGTGCTGTGCGCTGCCTGCTCTCAATTCTACAAAGTGGGGAAAAGAGCCAGAAACCCTGGACCTGTTAGTAATTCCATCAGATGAGACTGAGAGATGAGGCTTTTTGTCTACTGAACATTGAGTGTGTTAGGTGGGGAAAGGGCTGTATGGAAAAATTTTCGCTCAGATGGTGGAGGGAATACCCAAAAGTTGCCCCCTGCCTATCTTTGTTGGCAGGGAGAAGAGCATCATTCTACTTTGCCTACAGGAAAATCCTATAGGAAGGCAAGCGAAAGAGAAGTTTAAAAGAATAAAATCTCCCTGCTGATCCCTGCTGCCTTTACACACCACTCAGTTGCACAGAAATTTCATATGGAAGTTGCAAGTGGTTTAAGTTGTTATAAAACATGATTTTTTTTAAGGAAGTTAGATGAGGTGGAGTGAATGGTAAAAAAATACGTTTTTGCAGAATACCCATATATGTAAGATATTGCTATTGCTTGCATAAAGCCTGGAAAGAAGCATGAATCATAGTAATCCATTTAGGAGACAGATAGATCCATATACACAACCTATTACATCTTTTTTGTCCTCTTACTGCACTTGCTAACTCTACTTGTCTCTTCAGTTCGTTAGATCAGCTAATACATTAGCCATTTTTGCCAGAGGTTACTCACGTTTTGCCTGGTCCTCTTTCAGGAAGGTCGCAGCGGGTGCCCTGGAGAGCCGAGTCCCCGTCGGTGCTGCCAGGTGTGCCGGCGTTGCTGTCCCAGCCCGGTGAGCTCCCTGTGTCATGGTCGCGATCCCCGCGGCTGCGGCGAGCTGGACTCTGCTCCCTGTGGAGCCGTCAGCGCTGCGGGAAGAGCTGCTGCCCTCCTGCCAGCGGCTCCTCCAGGCCTGCGGTGAGCAAACTTTGCCTGTAGGGCTGCCAGCTGCAGTAGGAGGGAGCTGGCCTGCCTTGCTGCTGCTGCCACTGGTCACACCTGGTTCAGAGCCCGGCCGAGTTGTAAAACACGGTTCTGTTTGATGGCGAAGGTACTTCCAGCTTAGGGAAAACAAGAGACTATGTTCTGGAGGGACAAATATTTAATGTTCGTGCCCTGGCCCGTTCCCTAGAATCTTAGGATTAATCTAAAAAATAAGATTTCTTAAAATCTAGATGTACATTTTTTGTCACTGTTTTGTTTTCTCAGTCCCCTTTGGGAGGGAGGTTGGGGTTACCAGCACTGTGCTGTCTCCAGAATAAGTGGAGAGGTTTTTACTAGCTTAAGAAGCTTCCATGTGTACATTTGCCTGTCTGTCCTCTAAGGCCAGTTTCCATCAGTCTTATTCCCATTTCCTAAGTCAGCTGTATCCCCATGTACTTTTTATTCTCCAGGCCTGTAAATGCAGTTAGAGCAAGATTCTCAGTTTTCTCAGTCTCACAAGACAGGTGCACAGTACCTCATGCCTTTACCATTTTCTCATGCTGAGTGCTTAGAACAACTAGTTTGGGTAAAGTCTTTCATTCAAAGTTGTTTAGGGTTGTTTCATGCTGTAAAAATGTCAACTGAAAATGAGACGTTAGGGAGCTAACATTGCAAAACAAGCCTGAGTCTTATATTTTAGTTTTGTTGTGCTGGTAGGTGTAACAATTGCGATCAGAAAGCTGTGTGATTTAAATATTCATAATTTTAGGGAAATATTTTAGTATTTTGCGACCTTGGTGATATAGTAAATAAAATAATTTAAGGAGTACAAAGGCCAGGGAATAGACACCCATTGATACTTGAATGGATATCAAATCAAGTTTCTGCTGTATTAGCAAAGCTTTATCTGAAAAACATTTGCTTCTTGCTCTGTCTTCAGAAGTATTACAAGATTGTAAGTAAACGGAGGGTGTGTGTCTTTCTGAAGTACATGTAGTCTTTTGTTTTAAAGTTGTCCTCTTTATAAGAGTAATTAAATTGCTTTTGGCTGACTTACCTACCTGAGGAGGGTGATCACAGTGTAGAACTTTTTTCCTTGCATACCCAGGCACATTATCTGGAAAATGTGAAAATGCGTTGGCTACATTTTACATTTTTGTAAAATTACAAAACATGAAATAAAGCCTTGGAAATGGGTCTACAAAAGACGTAAGTTCAATTTTATTTTTTCATATCAAGTGATTGTTAAGGATCTTAATGTAGCTACATTTGTATGTCTCCACTGTAAATACTTGACTAACAATTCGGCCTGTAAGTGACTCTAGGGTAAAGTTTAGTATAAGAGCATTTTTCATGATCATTGGTGTTATTGTAAGTAATTCTAATTTGCCAATGTTTATTTCTGCTTAATCAAAATAAGAGTCTGTTTTTATGTTACTTTAAAAAATTTTGTAGCATATAATCTTCACAATAACTTCACAAGGTCTCTCATGATTTTTAAGAGCTTTTGTTTGTTGTATTCCTCATTTTGCCTGCTTCCAAAACCTGAGTGTCGGTAGGTTTTGTTCTCACAGGCTTGTCCTCTTTTGATCTGGCGGCCATGCATTGCTCCAGGTACAGGACAAGTGGAGATTTTGCCTTTTCCAAATGTATTACTGGGTTTTGTTGATCAAAATACTATCCTGATAGCAGCCTATCTGGAATGTTTGACAACATGATTTAATTTTTGGAAGAGATTTCCTAAGGTAGCAGAGGGAGTCAGGAGCAGTTCAAACTGGAAAATGGAGAACAAACCCCCAAACTTCATTGACAACGTTAATGATCATGTCTAGAAAGTATAAAAAATGGTAAAAAATTGTCTTCCAATAGAATTTATGCTCCTGAAGCCATGAGGTTTCTCTGAAAATCCCCTTCCCCCTCTGATCTTGGTTATCTTTCTCAACAATCTAGTGGTTTAAAACAAGTCCTGTGTTCTTGCAGAATTATGTGTGTGTCTGTGTGTAAAAGTAAATGCCCTGTAACTTTACAGCTTCCATAATATAAAGGAATTAACCTGGAATAAAAACGCTTTGAAAAAGAATCGTGGGAGGAATTGAACTCTTAGACACATTTGCAGCATGACAACAGAAGTCAGTGTAGCCCTTTGGGTTTCTTTGAGCTGCGTTTCAGATAACCTTGTTTTGCTTCTCGCAGAGACCTGATCTTGCAAGGCTAGAACTTTAATGCAGAGCAGCTGGAAGTAGTTCAGTATTGGAACCACTGCTGAGTTGTTGCATCCTCCAACATGAGCAATCCTCAGTAAGTACCATGGGATACAGCTTCCTTTAAATGAAAGGGAACAGGCTCCTACCTGGAGAAGAATGATGTTGTGGCTTCAGGAAGGTTTTGTATTTGTCTAAAGAGTGTGAATTAGCAGAAAATACATGAATCATGCTGTAAGCATGTCTGCTGCGTTACTAACAGCAGTGGCTGAAAACCAGTATGTTATTTTCAGATCTGTTTATCTTTCTTTTTCCCGCCACCAAAGCTGTCTGCCAACACTAGTCTGTTTCTCTTTTCAGCCAAATCAGACTGTATCTGTCATTTAGTCTGTCTAAGAATACAGAAACTCAGTACTGTTGGGGGAGGGAAGGTTGCACCAACCCATTTCCCTTTTCTTTTATGATACTGGAAATTGGATCATTGTATGCTCTTTCATGCAAAACTGAACCAGCTTGGACTTAGAAAGGTAAATGTCCACAGGATGGCACTAAAGGTGAAAATCAAAGAAAATTCTTGCTAAAATTAGCTTTTACCTCTTGGTTTCTGATTTCAGATTGTTTACAGAAGAATACAGTTCTGTTGGAAATTAAGGAATCTCATTACTTTCCGTTATTAGTTACACATGAATAAAATAAAAGCTTTTAGGTTGTTCAAATAGTACTTCCTTTTACCTCCTTTTTCTGCCATGGTATGACACAGCTGCAGCCTTTCCCTGCAAAATACTCTACATATAACAGCATTTTACTTTTTTCGGGTAATTCTGGCAGCAGTTAGCTCCTTTTTATTCAAGAGTAATGTCTTCCATCTGAAAGAATGAATCTAATGGTGAGACTCTGACCAATGGAAACTTTCAACATAGAATTTTAGTTCTTTCACCCACATCTTTAAATGATATCCTTGTATAAGATATACCAGTTAAGTGGTCTTCTAAAGTAGTCTCTTATTTTCAGGTTAAAAAAAAAGGAACTGCTAATCAGGTTGCTTAAATTGCTGGAAGATTTTAATAAGCCTCTTTAAAATAAAATCAGCAATGCAATTTTTGCAGTCAAATAACACAGAGTGCTAAGAACTTTTTAACTATACCCCTGTGGAAAAAGAGTATCTTCACACCTGCTGTAAACCTCTGACAGTAGCCTGAGATTTCTTCCAAATCTACCAGGCTCCCCTGAAGAAAGCTGGAGAAGTTTGTGTTTGCACATACTTGGAATCAAGCAGGCAAAGCAGCTTTGCTGCAAAGATCAGCCTTTGACGTGCAAGCTGTGTCCTACAGCCAAGTCATCGTGTGCGTGCACTAACGGTAACAGATACAGTTCCTACAGAAGTAGTATCTTGTTCTAAATGTGGGAGACATACACATTGTCAGACTGTTTTTACCTCGTGGAGTTTCCATTAGTGTTGGTGGGCTGCTATAAGAGTACAGGACCAGATTTAGAAGCTGTACATAAGGTTAGTTAAGATAATCTTTATGGAGGAGGCCATAATTCTTCTGAATCACTGTTCCCTTTCAGAACTATTTTGAAATAACTTGTAACAGAATAATCCTTTTTAGGTAAGTGTAACAAAGCTGCCATCCATCAAAATGATTTGAATCAGTATTCAAATCTACAGTGGAAGAGGAGTCTAACTGCATCTATTAATTAACAGTTGATTTGTATGTAATAATTAATAAGCCTAGCTGTTCATTGCTCACCGATCTGACTTACAAAGCAGTGAGTCTTTAGTTGGCATAGTTACATGCCTTCTTTCTGTTTTGCATAAATATTTTCCTTTTGGGTTCATGCTTTTTTTCTATATTTGTTTATAACACAGCCATTTATATTTAGTGCTTTTGAAGCAGATTCAGCAGAGTGAAATGTTCTCCTTTGGGAGGTTTCTGTTGATCACAGTGAGATCTACTAAAGTTTGGAGAGATTTGATCTGTCTCTTTGACAACACCTCCCTCAATGACCTTGCAGAGGCCTTTTAAGTTGCTGGCTCTTTAGGATTCTATGAAGTTCTTGTCTCTAACTTACTTTTACTTGCTTGCTCATTTATATTTCTTTATGTTTCTATTTCTGTATATGTGTGTTTTTCACGTTTTCAGGCCTGCAATTGAAGGCGGTGTTTCAGAAGTTGAGATCATTTCCCAGCAAGTGGAAGAAGAGACCAAAAGCATTGCTCCTGTGCAGCTCGTTAATTTTGCTTATCGAGATCTACCTTTAGCTGCGCTTGATCTGTCTGTGGCTGGGTCCCAGCTTTTGTCAAATTTGGATGAGGAGTACCAAAGAGAAGGGTAAGTACAAAGGGCAGATTTTTGTCGTGTAGTTTTAGCTTACAGGAATTTCATGGCCCGTAAAACAGGAAACCTTAAGCTGGAGAAGTGCAGCCAGTTGTCCTCAAACTCTGTGTAAAATCATTGTCACAGGACGGAAGAGACCTTTTCTAATATCACTAATCTGGGCTGGTTTAGGGCTGCTTATCATTTTAAGTGGTTCACAGCTACTGTTTGACCGCAGTCTGGGAGCTTTATCTCAGGAAAAACTAGATGAAACATCTGGCTTGACAGACAAGCAGAATGGTCTGCTGAAAGCTCCTTGAGAAAGGTGCTTCAGGATGACGAGAGTTGGCTGCTGTGATTCTTGTCCATAACTGTACATGTCCTGACTGAGAGGTAGTATCTAGTACTGCTGATTCCAGGACAGGTGCTGTACTTGTCACCCAGTAATTTGAATTGCTTGTGTGAGAATGTTGTCTTTGATAATGTACACGATATATACATACTGCTCCTGTTTTCGTAGAATGGTGCTTCCAGGTTTATTGCAATAAAAGATCTTAATCAGTTCACAGCATTTGCCCAAACATAGCCCAGTGTCAGATTATATAGCATTGTTGTCCTACAGGACATTAGAAGTCATCCTTATGCCTGGTTCAGGCTTGAAGTGGCTGTAGGTGGACTGCTGTACTAAATTCTTTATGAAAGATTTGGGTCAACTGGAGAGAATCCAGAGGAAGGCAGTGAGAGTGATTAGAGGCTCAGAAAACCTGCCGTGGAGAACTGATTGAAATAACTGTGTTTCACATGAGGAAGAGACTTTGAGGGGAGCTTCTAAGAGACTTAAGTGAGGAAAGTGTTACTGATCTCCGTGATGTTTAGGACAAAAAGTAGAAAGCTTGAATTGCAGCAGAGAATAGTGAGGGCAGCGAAGTGCTGGGGTAGACTGCTGGTGTGTGTGGGAAGGAGGGGGATAGAGGTACAATTGCTGGATGTCTTCAAGAAGATGCATTTGTCAGGAATGGTAACACTGTATTTAGCATCCCTGGGACAGAGATGGGGTGAGTGCTGGTGCCTGCCCTCCCTGGTTCTGTGCCTGCTGTTCCCCCGTGTGTCACTCTGAGCACACACCTACTCCACTGTCTGTAGGGTCCAGTGAGAGCACTTCCCAGTAAGCCACAGAGGATGCTCGCTGCTGAGGGCCTTAAAAGGCTTTATGTAAGCCTCCATTTGTTAACAGCTCAGTGCGTTCTAACCTGTGCTCTGTAATCAGCAGAGACCTGCTTGATCTCAGCTCAGCAGGCATTCCGTGTGGTACTCAGGAAGCAAGACGTGGGGAAGGCTCTTGCCTTTAATTTTCCCAAATTGGACTTTATGAGACTTCTCCAAAAAGTTGTTACTCCAAACAAGGGGAAATACATTTCGAGTAGATTATATAAGTACGGTACAACTGTAACATAAAATACCCTGCATAGCAAAAGAGGCACTTGAAAATTAATTTGAGTATGCAGGTGTAACCCTCAGGCTATTTTGGTGCTGAGTCAATACCAGTTTAGTTCAAATATGCATTTTTATAGATTTTTATGATCTGGAACTCAGTTCTTCACTGTGCCAAAGGGCACAGATCTCTCACTGTAACCATTTGAGCAGCTTTGCAGTCTTAAGCATGGAAATAGGCTTGTCATTCTTTTCCTCAGCAGAGATCTCTCCCTTCACACAGATTTCTTTTGTGGCTTCATCAGTCCAAATGGAAATAAGCAGGTGCCCTCCAGACGTCCCAGCTGTAGAGTACATTCTCTGAAGAAAGTTCAGAGCTTAAGTTTGGACATCCCAATGCATGTTGGCTGAGTATGTTCAGCCATTCCCATATTGTGGGAATGGTGGCTCCTTCCTTTGAGAAATATCCATGACAACTGATGCCCTAAGAAATTCAGGAGCAGAGCTGGGCTTCAGAAGCCCAGCAGCAAAGTAAAATGCTATCCCTGTGCCACCTCCTGGCTTGGTTGGGAATATGTCTGGTTTTATGAATGTGGTGTCACTTCTTTCCCATGGCCTTGCTGTTGTGACTGGCTTCAATCCGAGTGAGGAGGAGGTAGGGTGGATCAGATCAGTTTGATACAGGAACTGGCAGCCACATCTCCCTTATGTGCAAAGAGGGGCATGTGGGGAGGGCAGCACAGGAGGTGGCAGAGAATGTCAATATCCCTGTAGTTTCTGCCAGCATCCATCTTCCTAACTGAGGCTCTGTTGCCCCGGTGCTGCCGCAGAGTGCAGGTGGAGATACCAGAAGATACTGCTGATGCCGTAGAGTGCTGAAAGATTCCCTTCCCTGGAAGTCTCTTTTGTTGCAGACTCCAAGTGTTACCTGCTGTATGCATTTCCCAGAGAATTTCAGGGTTTTTTCCATTTTCCTGCATGGACCTGCACGTGTTCTGTGTGGCTCTGATGTTCTAGATCTGCAGCTGATCGAGGCAAGCTGTGCTTGTTCTAATTGCAAGGCTCTGGCACATGCCTGTGCTTGGACAAGACTGGGTGGTTGTCACAAGCTGCATCTATCCACAGCCTTTTTGGACAACGTGACTGTCCCAGTCACTAGTTCCTGGTTACTCTGGACATTCTCCAGTAAGTCTCATTTCCTCACATGGAGAAGCAGGAGCCACGTCAGGCTGGAGATGAACGAGAGGGCAAGGAAGGAGTCTTCCGATTGAGTGCTTTAGCTGTGTGCACCCCAAGGTGCACACAAGGTTTTCCTCTACCTTTCCTTCTTAAAGGCTACAAGGTGTTCAGGGTCCGAGCACAAATTTGACCTGGTGGCTAACTAAGGGAGCTTTTTGTTTCATCTGAGGGAATGTTTCTCTTTCTAAAGCTGATATTAATAGGCAAGCAGGAGTAGGTGGGTCATAACCCTCGTTGTGTGCCTGGAAACTCTCAGATGGCATCACACTAGCTACCCCTCCCACAAGAAAAGAAAAAAATGAGAAGGAAAAGGAAAAAGAAAGGAAATTATGGTCTGTCTTTAACTTGTTAGACAGACCATATGTAAGCTGACATTCCTATGGCTTTATTAGTGGAATAAAGTATTACTTGGTGCAGTTTGATAGGTCTTTGCCTTTTCATATCAGAGTCTCAGGGCAGTCAGTTCCTGTCTGTTGGTGGTGTTGAAGGAATTTTGTGGACAGTTGGAGCTGGTTTTGTCAGATATTTAGATGACAATGCTGATCCCTGTGCTAAGCAACAAAGAAAGGACTGCAGATTAGAGGCACGTTAAGCCTGTTCCTGATGTACACCTGTAAGTAGTGAAAGGGTAATCAGGCAAGAAAAACCTTTCTGCTCTACCTGAAACCCTCAAACAAAACACAAAACGTGTTGTCCTGAATTTACTGAAGAGGCTGTGACTGCACTGAACTCAGTTTGCATGAAAAGAGTATGCCAGCTTGCTTTAAGGAGGCTAATCACCCAGAAGGTGAGATGATTTTTAAATGCTAACTTTGCTTTAAATGCCACTCTTAATTTCCTTTTTTTCCAATCAAGTATTCTGTTTTTCAAAAAATAGTTTCTTTCTTCTGCTTTTTTTGCATCAAGTCAAATAAAAGTGATGGAGAATAGCAGAAAAATTGACAACATGCAGGAAGTAATACATGGATAAGGAAAAGCTCTCCTTCCTGTATTTTTGTAAGTTCCAGTTAATAGGTATCAATCACAATAAATTATAAAAAAATTGACAGATAGTTGCACTACAGACTGTATTTTATTGTGTGAATATGCAGATAGACAATGAGCCCCTCTCATGATGAAGGTCTTTGTTTATTGGGGTTGAGGAACAAGAGAGGCAAGATGTACACTGACTTTTAAATTATTTGTTGTATTTGTTTTAAATTGCAGCTCTTGAGTTTTAGTGTTAAACATTTGAAACATGAAGGTGTTTCCAAATACTGTGTTTTACATCAAAAGCTGTAAAGTTTGTGAGTTCACACAGTTAATGTGACTCACTTGACATTCGCTGTAAATAGTCATGCTGTTGTAATTTAATAATTTATGATCATCTGTTCATAGCCTTAGATTTGTTTGGTCACAGCTAGAAAGTGCATTAAACAGTGGGAATATCAGAAAGAAAGAAAACCATAAGGAGAGAGAGAGAAAGGAAGGGAAACCAAAACTGAACAGAGATTTACAGAGATGCAGAAATTACCACAGAGAAGAGTTGTGAGCTCTCATTTTAAACTGGTTGCAAGACTTTGCTGGTGAATGTATTCACCCATCCTGGGAAAAAAAGATGTCTGTTCCTTCAGTCTGCCTTCTGTAATTGTACCAAGTAGGTGCCATTATTTTGCTTTTCAGATTCATCTTTCGGATATTACTTGGATTTTTTTGACGTGTTTTACTTGTGCTTTCTACAAAGCTTAAAGGTGCTTTATCTAGAAGAATTTGACTAGATCAAGTTCTCACATTTCTCTTGTTTTCTGCTTTTCTGGTCTTTATCTGGTGGCATAATAAAAAATAGTCCCTCTTCTGAAAAGTTTTTTGCACCTCTGCAGATCCTGGATTCATGGTGAATCATGAGGTCCAAGCCCAAGATAAAGTGCAGAGGTTTTGGAGGGCACAATTATTTCATGTAGTGAGCGAGCTCCTGTTTACAAAAGTGAGTTGTAATTTAGTTTTAGCTGCCAGTCATAGCGTGAATCCAGAAGGATGGTGCAAAATCCTGACAAGAGGATGCAGTGAATGAGAGTGTAGTGCTGATCCAGTTCTTTGTGCAGTACTTTATCACTGCTGCTCTCGGTGCTGCGGTCCAAAACAGCCCTGCACTGCAGCACAGAGGAGCGTTGAGCTCAACAGAACCTGTGAGGTGCCCAGCTCTTTAGCAGAGAAAACATGACATTTTGGGCTATGTTACAGGGGTGTTCAGTGATTTAGAAGTTTCTGTTTCTGTACACAGCCTTTTAAGTGTTTCTCTTGGTAAATTTTGTTTTCCAGAGTAGCTCATTACTGTGTTTATCCCAGTACCGAAGTGCTTTGAGTGTGTCCCCCCCATGTCTTTTATCAATTGGTAGGGAGAGCAGTGCTGTAAGTAAGACAAAGAATTAATTTTCTAGCTCAGTGATTTTAAGATATTTTCAGTTTGGAGATCTTTCTGTATTTTTCCAACAGAACTTGCTTTTCCCAGGTAGTTTTCGAGGGTAGAAATGTAGCATTTGCAGCCCACAGATCACTGTTTGCAAAGCTCTTTATTGGAGACTGGAAGTGACATGAGTCTAATTTTGTCTGGCTTGACACTGGAATTAATTGTCTAAATTGGGGAAGATACAGCTTGGGGCAAAAATTGAAATATGGATAAGCTATAGGACAAAGGGGAAATGTGGAAAAGAGGAATATTTGACTGGAAGGCAGGTCTGTAAAAAAAAATCAGCTAAATGCTGAGCAGCAGTGTAAAAGCAAATCAGATCCTAGGACTGCTTAGGAAAAGGAGGAGAGAATAAAAGAGAGGCCGTTTTTGTGTCTCTCTGTATATCCAAGCTTTGCCCACGTCTTGAACACGAGTGCAGTTCTGGTCCCTGTCAAAAAGGATATGGTAGGTATAAAAGAACTGGAAAAGAATCAAAGAAAAACAGTGATCAAAGATGTGATACATCTTCCATTAGAGATTACTATGTAAACTAGGACTCTGCAGTCTGGAAAAGAGAAGGCTGGCTGAGATTTGATTGATATTACAAAGTCTGTGACACAGAGAGGTTAAAATAGGTTTGACAGCCACACACCCCCCTCCCAGTGCAGTCTCTAAGGTATGTTAATAGATTAAGGCCCAGTTCCAAAGAAACAAAAAGAGTTTGCTCTTGGCACAGAGGGCAGTAGATGCCTGAAGCTACTTCCTGAAGGATGTGTGGCTGAGAGTAGCTTATCCCCACAAGGGGAGGTTGAACAAGTTTGTGGAAGAGAAATTCATTGAAGGTTACTAAGTACAATCTGAGAAAACACATCTGTCTCAGGAAGTGACCAAATGGAAAAGAGTTGGATGCTGTGAGAATGTTAAGGGGAAGGATTTATATGTTTGCTGTGTTCTTAGTCCTCTTGAGACATCTGCTCATGGCCGCTGTTGGAGACAGGATGCCAAGCCTTTGTTCAGTCTGTTCTGGTATGGCTGTTCTTATGTTTCTTAAAGGGAGTTTTTGAGGCTGGTGTTGTATTTCACTAAAGATTTTAGCATAAAAAGGAAAAACCTAACAAGCAATTTTCTAGTGAGAGGAGTAAAAGGCCAGGTAATCACAGGATGTCTGTGAGCAAATGGTCTGATATACACCTATAAAGAAAGCACAAATGGTCCTAGAAAGCTTCAAATAGAGCTGGGAAGCATTCATGTAATTAATTAAGCCTATTCCAAAATATTATCTCCCGCTCCAGTTGTCTGTATTCACATGCAGAAGAGGCTGCTAGGATAGTTAGAGTAACTGAGTGTCTGTTCTACAAAAAGCATGGGCTGTAATTAAATTATCCAAGTGGCTGCCATTACTGTGTATAATGCATCATGGACAAAGTGCCAACTAGGGAAAAGACCTAATCAAGCTAAAGATTAATATTGGCACAAGAATGAGTGTGTATAAACTGGCCATGGGTGATTTTGGGGAGAAAAACAGGGCAATCTCTCTTGCCATTTGAGCAGCAGTTTTGCAGGAGTCTTCCAAGAAGTGCCGTGGGGTTCGAAGTAGTCCGAGTTTTAGGGGCGGAAAGGTGAGCGTGTTCTCAATAGTTAAAGTTCTGTAGTTAAACCAAGCTTGCAGAAGTCCAGGAAGGAGGTGCAGAGCTCTGTGTGTTCCTTGGAGTCGGCTGCTCAAGGCCTGCAGCTGCTCCCTGCAGCCTGCTGTGAGGCTCGGCTGTCTGTGTTGGCTCAGCCAGATTTTGTATTGTTATTTAGCCTGTGTTCCTGCCACTTCCTGACCATGGCCTTTCTGCTCCTTCAGATGGCAATTTGGATCTCATCCATCCTTCTGTTTTCTGATCATAACCATCTTGTGAGGTGCAAACACTTGCTCTTTAGCCAAAAGAAAGAAAAAAAAGAAAAAAAAAGACAGGGTAAGGTATAATGCAGATTTTGGGGTATTTGTTTACAAGACCAGAAAATAGAAACAGTGACAGCTGTTAACAGCTTGAAAAAACTGTTTGTAGTGGTTCCTTACCAGATAAATATGTTCAACCTTTCCCAGTTTTGCCTTATGTTCTTTTTTTTCCAAGCTGTTTATTAGTAAGACTAACAGGATGATGACAGATTGGTTTTGCACAAAGCCATGTGTGAAAGTATCTTTAAAAAGAATTACCTCTGGAAAAATTCCACTAAATATATTTTAATGTCTCAGAACAAAACTTTACAGCTCAATGTCACCAACAACTAAAAATTTCCTGTGCTAGTACATTTATTTACTTCATTCAGGCATTGCAAAAAAGGTTAAATGACATTTCTGTTGTAGAAACAAAGTAGCTGAAATACTTGATGAACCTGTTTGAAGTCATGCAGGCAAGTTTTCTGAAGTCACACTTGTCTATGAGTTCAAGCAAACACAGGACACCAATAGAATGTGTACTTACTCTCTGAACACAATAGGGGACTTTTTTACTAGTTTATGGGTTTTTGGTGATTTGGTTTTTTGTTCGGTTTGGGGTTTTTTGTCTGAAGTGAGGGAAAAAGGTCTTTTACTTGTCTGTGGTTAGTATGAAATCTCTTCATAAATTTATGAGCTGTGTAAATTATATTTTGGGTTGTTGGGTTTTTTGAAAAGTCTGTGTAGCTGACTTTCTAATCTGAGCTTAAAATTTTAAGTGTAGCTTTGCAGTCTCACAGGTGAAGTGGCCAGAGTTTGGAAGGTAAGTTTAAACCCACACTAATTCTGGTAGGGGTTTGTTTTTATCCTGCACCAGATCTCTCATCTGTTGAGCGGATGAGCCCTTGCACTCCAGAAGGGAGAGAGAGACAGCTCTGCTGAAGCAGGTTAGAGGTGAGCTTTGTGTGCCAGCAGCCGGGAGGTTGGCATGTCAGCCTGCAGGCAGAGGCACGCAGGTGCCCCTCGCCGCCCCTCCCCGGGCCAGGCGCTAACAAACCCACCTGGGGGTAGCACGGTGGGATACAGAGCTGAAGCTGGCTCTTCAGTGCTTAAATCTCAGAAACCTTAGTGTCTTTGAAATATATTTGTTTATTTTATGAGTGTGATACAGGTGGAAATGTGCATGTGAGCTGCACTTGACCTCTTAAGCTGATTGCTTTTACAATTATAAACTGACAGTTTCATTCAGAAACTTTTTAGAATTGATGTTATTAATATTGAATAATAATACTGAACAGACAGAATAATGCCATGTTATTTAGGACTCTATAAGTAATTAACAGCTTGAGTAATAATGACCATGGCTATGTGTATTGTATGCCAAGTATTACAGTTGGTTCATTCTTACTGGTACATGTGAAAATCTTGACTATGCAGAGCTTTTAGAGGCAGGTACTTGGGCCCTCTACTGATGATTCTGTGAATAGGAAAAGCTGCCCTGCAAGATTAGAATACTGGCATAATGGGCCTTTTGGAAAGGGGAAGATAAATGTAAGCAGAGACTAGAACTAAAGCCTGTTCTGTTTAAATAGACCCACCCCCCTCATTGTTTCTAGAAATATCTAAAAAACCCCAACCCTAAGCCCAAAATCATAGTTGCATTAAAAACAAGTTATCCTGTTTTGAGATGATGTAAAATAAAATCCATTAAAAGATCAAGTTGGCAAAAAGGCCCTATCCCAATGCCTTTTTTTTGCCTTAGGTTTTGACACAGCCTATTTAAAATCTAGTGCATTCTGTATTCAGGCTGGAGCCATAACAAAGTTTAATCTAAGGGCAAGTTCCTGACAGCAGCACTTGTCAAATCTTCTCTGAAGCTTTGAGAGTCAATTGAGGAGGTCTTTTACAGTCAGGCAATCAGGCAATCTGACTACAAGTGTTGTTGATATGCTTAATTCTGAGAAGCTGCTTGAAAGTGTCGAGTCTCTGAGCACTGCTTGGCATCGCTTTCTCCCTCATTTGTGAGTATGTCAGAGAACATTTTGTGATGTTTTTCCAAGTGTTTGATTATAACGTGAGTTATTGAGTCTAGAGCTGTTTATTAGGAATTGATCAGTGTCATCATATCTTCTTGTACCCCACTGATTTCTGTGTAGTGATATTTTAGTCAGACAGCGGGGTTACTGCACCACCCTTGCAGCTTTTTAAACCCTGGTTAATAAATCGTGTTAGCTTTTCATTACCTAATGTGTATTTACAGTGCTTTGAAAATCTGAAGTGTCAGGCAAGCATCCCATCCGAACTTTCTGAGGTGAGGCAGTACAGGAACATTGCAGAACACTGTCTTGAGAAATGATGTGATACTGCACCAAAATGATACTGAGGGGCAGGAGTTAGGAGATAAACAGTATCAGGATGGGCTTTATGCTTCTGAAGTCCATGCTACTGTTATTCCTATTACCAGTACTCCTACAAGAAAAAAATATTTTTAGCAACCCTCTTAATAATGTGTATCTGCATTAGCACAGCACCAGTGCAACGTTACTGCTTCATCAGCTTCCCTCCAGAGTTCTGGTCCTCAGAACTCAGCCTCCTCACGGCTTCCTGCATCCTGCCTAAACCTCATTTTTCCTCTGAAAAAGGGTGACCTCATCCAAACTAGGTTTGGGAGCAGTCCCTGGTGCATGCTGACCCCCGGACTCTGGCAAGGTATTTCTTGGCCTGATCCACAAACACTGATGAGAGCTGGACAAGCAGCCAGGCCAGAGAGCCTTGGCCAGGGGCTTGTCGCTTTGCGTACCTTTGCCACTACAGAGCCTAGCTGGGCAGTCACTGAGCTGCTGCTGCTTTGGTGTTTTCCACATTCCCCTTGTTCTTTTCCATGATGTCACGGACTGATTGTTGCAACCCAAATTTGGCAGCCCCAGTCAGATGTCTCACAGTAGAGCAGGGATAAAGGTGCATGACCAGAAAATTCAGTAGCAGAGCGATTCTTTAAACAAAGTCATTAACTTCTAAATTGCAGAGTCCTGCTGTGCCTTGGTACTCACTGATAAATGAATGCAGCATGTATGTCAAAATGAGAGCACATGAGAACTAGGGAGACAGGGAGAAAGTAGGAATGTGTGTTTGATAATTAGGGCTGCATGACTCCGTGCATTGAAGGCACTTGGACACCAGTACACTCCAGAGCTGGGGAGATCCCAGGGCAAAGGTTTTTCTTACATTTTTCTTGGTAAAGAAACCAGTGGAAGTGAACTTTGCAAAGTCTTTGTGCATTATTGCTGAATGTATCCATAACAGCAGAACTTAAAATTTTGAGTTCACTGCTCTTTAGCTCTTTTCCTTTTTCACTTCTTCTTCTTTTCTTTTCTTGTTTTTCCCCTTAATTTTATTTCCTTAGATCTAACTGGCTAAAACCGTGCTGTGGGAGACGAGCAGCTGTGTGGCAGGTATTTTTGCTCAGTGCAAGTCTCAACAGTTTCCTGGTAGCCTGTGTAGTATTGGTGGTGATTCTTCTGACTCTGGAACTCCTAATAGATATAAAGCTTCTCCAGTGTGAGTAGGAGGATTTTTTTTTTAATTTTGATTTTTTAAAATTTTTTTTTCTTTTAATTTTTTTCTTTTGATGAAATAAAGGCTTAACTTGCTGGGAGGTTTTTGAAGGGGGAGGATGTTGGGGATGTTTTTTTCCTACCATTTAAATGATTATGAGGCTAGGTAAGAAATGTATTCTTGTGGAACCCTGGTATAGTGAAGTCAGTCTCTTCCTTATTATTCTGACCAAAGCTAGGTCAAATAACAAATTCAGTACAGGACAAATTTTCAAAGGATACAAGCAGAGTGTAGAGGCAGAGATTCACACGTGTTGCCATTAGTACTTGAAAAGCTCTGTCCTTTACAGACATATTATATATGCACAGAAGAAAAATCTGTGCATCATTAATCTCTGATGCCCAGCGCATGTGGATAGACAAAAGTGATGAACATACAAAAATAAATAGGATACTTGGTGTTAACCTCTTATTAATTTACTTCTGCTCAAGTGGATAGGAATTGAAATTACAGCCTTCTAGCTTGTAATGCACTGAAATGATACAGATTTTCATTCTACTTGGCTAACACACTGTGAGTCAAATAATGGCTTAAATGGAGTTCTGCTTTATCTGAATTCACTCTACACAGGTTCCACAATGGAAATTTTAATGCTGCTGTTTTGCTTCTTAATTCATCTTTTTCCCCCTGCTCTTCTTTTCCTCCATTCCACCCCTTTTTTCTTTTTTTTTTTTTCTTTTATGATACAAAGTTGACATGACCACAACCACCACCTACACTTTCCCCTAAGCTAAATGTTGAGGAGCAGACTCTAGTATCTCCATGCAATCTCAGATGTGTTGAAATGGCAGCTGGGGTTCAGGCAATCCCATGAATGCAAGAGTACGTAGCACGAAAGAGTCACTGTCTGGTGTGTTCTGTGGCAGCTTTAAACTGAGCAAACCAAATTTTTATTCTGTTGAAGTCCTTTTACTGTTGTAATTTGTCAATTACAAATTGTGGAGTAAAGATTCAGGTTATTGCAATTGCATTAAGATGACTTTAAGGGACTTCACTGATAATTGCAGCCATTTCATAAGCTCTGCAAGATGAATAAACGCCTGTGTGTCGTTCCACACTGTTGCTCACCATTTCCACCCATCTGTCCATCCTGCACACACTGTTCAGGGCACGGCCACTCCGCTACAGCTGGTATTGTCTCTGGTCTCTGGTCACTGCTCCTTTTTGGATGAGGAAGCCCAGGATTCAGACAAGCCTCCCACTTTCAAAAAAGTCAGGAATGTTAATTGTGGGTGTAAGGCCTTAAGAACTGGATGAGGAAGAAGCTTTCAACAGTATTTATTGAGGTGTCATCTTTATGTAGAGAATTTTCACTTCCTGTGGAGACAGGGGATTTTAAAGACTGTTGATTTCTCTGAGTTTTAACAGTGCTGGTTACTCTCCTCTAGAAGCACCCTTTTTCTCACCATTTATTTTCTGAAGAACCTTCTAAAGAAAGCTTTTCTTTAGGAATCATTGCTCCTGTGTGTGTCTGGTGCATGTGACACTGTGGAAAGCTCTGCAGCTTACACCTTGTGCAGGACCTGCAGGTGCTCGGTTGAGCCAGGTGACTTCACTGTTCAGAGGTGGCCCCTGCCTGGGGGGATTTTCTCAGGACCATTCCACTTGTGTCATTCGTAACTACGGAATCATGCCATGAGGCTTTTTGCCTTTGGCAAGTTTGAATACTTCTGTCTTGTTTTAAATCAGATAAAGGCTGTCTCGGCGAGGCTGATATAAGTATTCCAGTTGTGCCTTGTAAGAGATGTGTGTCACTTACATTAAGGTTTTGAAAAGCCATTAGCCCATAACTGTGTTTCTCAAAAATGTAATTACAGTTTTAAAGGGTTCATTATTCTTTATAAAACCAAGCAGTACATTAGGCTACCTTACAGCACATCACTGCCATTTCTGTCCATAATAACAACTGCTAATCCATGCTATAGACTGTAATTACATGGGAAGCCTCCCTTTATTAAAAGAAAACCAAGCCAAGCAACCAAAGAAACCCACAAAACCACCACAACAAAAGAAACCTGCTGTTTTCTTTGGCTGTGCCATTTTTAGAGTGTAGTTTTTCTCTCCTGCTTTCAGTGTAGTCTGGTTGCATGATGCACTTCTCCCACGCACAAAGCAGTCGGTTTCAGAGGCGGACACCACATTTGCAAACTGTAGGACACGCACGTGAAAAGGTCAGAGATATTTTAGCACAAAGCATATTCGTACCAGAATTAGAAACCCCAGAAAGCAAGGGACATATAATAGGTCTTTTGTCTTAGGTCTGTGTTCTGTATTCAGGTTTTTTAACTCTGTCTTCAGAGCTCCTTGCATGCAATAACAAAATAACATCTCAATACCTCGTGAGGTTCTGCAAAAGCAGAAATAGATAAGTATTAACTCACTTGCACCTCATTTTAAAAAAATAAAAGAGGGTTGTGGCAGGTTCCAGTGCCTCAGAAATACAGACCATGCTATCCATTTCTCATCTTCAGCAGTTTTGAGGGAAAGGAACTCAGGAAATCGTGTTAGTACTGCCGTCCTTCTGCAGTAGGTGCCTGTGTGGAAGGCAGCAGGCGTTCCTGAGCAGCGCCGGGCTCCTCCCGGAGCGCCGGGCCCGCGCCCCGGCTGAGGCCGCGCAGAGCTGGGCCCGGGCAGCCTCGCTGACAGGGGCCCGGGCCGTGCCGAACCCACGGCGTCCCATGCCCGCCCCTGCGGTGTGTCCGTGCCGGGAGTGCCGGGGGAGCAGCATCCGCCGGGGGAGCAGCATCCGCCGGGGGCACAGCATCCGCCGGGGGCACAGCACCCGCGGGGAGCGAGCGCTGCTGGCCGCGCTGCGCTCGGGGCCTGCCGGGGCGCCCTGCCCCTGCTCCTGGCCGCTGTGTCCGGCGCTGCCGCTAGGGGGCGGCTGGAGCCCTGTGTGTCGGCCGAGCCCTGCTGGAAAACCCGCATCCAGAGGCTCCCAGTCCTCCAGGCTGCCGCTAACGGTGCTGCCCTAGGGAACTTTGTCGTATTTTATTTTGCCGGTGTGTTTCATCTCCAAGGAGTTCGTCTGCTGTAGCACAGCAAACGCTCTCTCATCAAGCCCCAAAAGAGCTTCAGCAGTGAGAGTTCCAGTGGCAGTCATACCCAGTTTTATTCGTATCCTGATTTCTTCCTACATCCTTCTCCTCTCCTTCCCGAGTTGATCGATTCTGATTTAAAAATAATATTTTTCATTTAGTGCGTGCCTTGCACGTTCTTGGGACATAGTTAATTCTGCCACAGCCCTGCACCTCGATGCACACAGCCACTGCTTGCCTTACACAGTCGTTCTCTGACACTGCAAGACTGCCCTGGCTGCTCTGGCCTGTCTGCTGTGGAGATGGCAGACTCACAAATACCCTGAAGTAAGGAGAGAATGTATTCTCTTCATTCCCTTAGTCCAAACTTGGGAGCATGCAGGAGCAGAAATCGCTAGCAGTTCAGTTGGTGGACTCTGTCAACTTCCTGTGTTTTTCTGTCAGCATGAAATGTATTTTGAAGCCTATTTTGAGCACTAGCCTTTAAGCACCTGTTGCAGACAAATACTGATCATCTGAGTTGAATTCTCAAAGACTGAACACAAGGAATGATGTGGGGATAGCAGAGCATGCTGTTTCCTTACTGAGTCCTACCTCTGGATTTTTAGGTGCACAGGAGTTAGTCCCACACCTCGTACTAAAGCAGCACGTCGGGTGACAACATGAAGCAGTGGCAGAGCGGGAAGGACCTGAGCTGTGTCTGCCATTGCTTACCAGCAGCAGTGTCTGTTAAAGCTCAGTGAAGAGCTGCTAACGTGGTGAATTAGGGTGAGCAGCTGGCAGGGCTGGAGTTCCATGTCCCATTGCATCCCATCCTCTTTCTGGTACTTCCATTGCAAAATCTAAGACAGCAAGCTTTACCATATGTGAGTTGTGGCAGTACTAATTATGCTAAACCTAAGTTGCACTCTGCTACTGTAATGACCCTTCGTTGTATTATGTTAATTGCAGTTTCAAGTGCTTCCCAGTTTGCAGGAGTAATTCACTGGATCAGCCTAGTCATCCTCTCTGTTTTCTTTTCTGAGGTATGTATAACCAAAGTCTTTCACCACATATAGAACTGCAAAGTATTTTTATGTTGTCACTGGAATTAGCAAGAGTTTTACAGTAGTTTGGTTGTAAATAATGTAGCACAGGGTATTTTAAGGAAAAAAGCAAATATGTTCTGTTGCTGCTTCTACTTAGCAAACTAAAAAATGTTATTTATATTAGCAGTGTTTGTCAGTTGCTTAGAATTGGTAAGGAAGCATGGAAGGGAAGACACTGCCTTACAAATGATAATTGGAATGCTGCAGAAGGAAATAATAATCTCTGAATCTACAGGCACTGGACGGGATCATTTGATCCATTTGTTATCAGTGTCACTGGGTATAAGGTATAGGATTAAGATGAAGATATGTTCTTCAAGAATAAAGATCCATGGGAGTTTTTTATAAAAAGATCTGTTTTGAGAATGGAGTTACTTCCTCTCACAATTTATTAAGGTAGTTTATATATTCTAGGTTGCTGCATATAGACCTAGTCAGAGAATGAAACAAATGGTGAATTTCTTTGCCAAAATGTGTATGGATGCAGGTACTGGAAAAGGCTCTAGTCATGATGTAACATATGGCCAAACTGGTATAATCTGCCTTTCTGAGCTTTCAACTTTGTTCCGGAAAGAAGTCATTGGCATTGAGACATTTAGACTGCTCCTGAAATAATCCAAAATGCTTTTACTGCTATTTTTCAGGTTGTAATATGTTACTTGTCACAAAAACAAGTTTTATGCTTGTTAAGTTGGAAGACAGTTTGGAATTAAATATTTTTAAATATTTTTTTCTGGTTCCATAGGAGAAAATATAATCCAGAGAGTTTTGTTAATGACTTCACTCTGTAGGAAATTTAGATGGTTACAAGGTGAAGGTTACAAAAAAACAATAATCAAAAACCAAAGAGCAGTTATATCTGCAAATGATTTATTGAATCACTTGTATGGAATCGGTACTCGTCATATATCATTGGTAATTTCTGTGGTGATCCTAATGAAATACATTTACATATATCATTTTGCATTTCTCGGCAGGGAGTTTTAGCTGGTGGTGTCAGTGGGTGCTTTCTGAAAGGATTGTTTGATGGCAGGCAGGGCCCTGACGCTGCTCTGCATCCCAGCCTTCTGCTGCACTTACACAGATGGGTCCCATGACCGTCCCCATCCTTTGACAGTGGTGGTGGGCTGTAGGTTCCACGTGAGCTGACTGAAAATAATCTCTAAACAATTAAAACAATTTGCAGTCTTTCCTTTGGGAATTGGACATCCTAATTCCCAAAGACTCAGGTTTGCTAGATGGTGTCCATTCCCTTTAAAGAACTACTTTCCTCTCCCCTCCAGAATCTTTCCTCGGGGAGATTAGCTCCCTGGAGCTCCCTGTAAACTCGAGCTCCCCAACAGGATCAGCTTGCAGCTGCTGCCAGCAGCATGGCTGCACAACCACGCTCAGCTGAGCCCTTTGCTTTCTGGAGCTGGTTTCACCAAAAGCCTCTCCTGTGCTGCTCATTCCCTTCTGCTGGACT
>VWPU01001103.1:59660-103145 GCA_013398955.1 Callaeas wilsoni | reverse complement strand
CGGGGGAGGCGGGAACAGGGGGAGCCTGGGTCGGGGGGGACGGGCGGGGCCATGAAGGGTACCCGGAGCGGGGCTCGGGGAGTACTGGGCTGCAGCCGAAGTCCCGGGCGGGTCGGGGAGCTTAGGAGGGGCTCGCCAGGAGCGTTCTTGAGGCACCGGGCGACGGCGGCTGCCGTCACCGCGGTGTCTGTCACCGTGTCCCTGCGGCTGACCTCGGGACGGCCCGGCGGGGCTGGGGGTCCCGAGCTGCTCACGGCTCTGCAACTCCATGACCCTGACCCGTCCCCATCCCGGCTTCTTCCCCGTCCCGCTCCCCGTCCCGCAGCAGCAGCTGTCCGTGTCACCCGACAACAGTGGTCGCTGCTGTGTCCCCCTCCAGGTCACCCCTCAGCACCACGGAACTAGTCTCGCGGCACCCTCACCCCTCGTGGGACCCCGACCCCCTGAGTCCCGGAGAGATCATGTGTCACTCTGGAACTCTGTGACCCAGAGGGACCCTGTGCCCTGGGGAGAGCCTGTGGCCCCCTGGGACCATACGTACCACTGAGACCTCGTGCCCCAATCTGTCTCTGTGCCCTGGGTGGCCCCTGTACCCTGAGGGGACCCTGTACCATGGGGGTATGGTGTGCCTTGAGGGGAGCCTGTGCCCCTCTGGGACCATACATGCCACTAGGACCTCGTGCCCCAATGTGCCCCTGTGCCCTGAGGAGACCCTGCACCGTGGGGATATCGTGTGCCTTGGGGGGACCTTGCATGTCGCTGGGACCCTCTGCTCTGTGGAGACCCTGTGCCCTGGGGGCACCCTGCACCTTGGAGGGACCCTGTTCCCTGAGGGGACCATACGCCCTGAGGACGCCGTGTGCCTTGGTTGAACCCTGTACCCGGAGGGGGCTCTGTCCCCGAGTAGAGCCCTGCGTCCTGGCAGGCCGCAGCGGTGAGGCGGAACCTGCTGCTCCATCTGTCCGCGCTGCTCTGTCCCATCGCTGCTGCCGCTGGTGCAGCCGTCCCTCGAGGCGCTGGACACGCAGGGCCATGCGAAGGGCAGTGGCCTCCAGCTGTGCCAGCAGTCGGGCTGCCCGTGTCTGGAGCCCCTCCAGAGCCACCTCCAGCCCCTGCAGCCGCCGCTCGGCCTCAGCCTCGGCCGCCAATGCTGCCACCTCAGCTCCGGTGTTGAGCTGGCCCATGCGCAGCAGCAGCTCCCGGCCCTTGGCCTCCATGGCAGCACGGGCACAGGGGAACTCGGCCAGCACCTCTGCCAGGTCCTCCTTGCCCAGGCAGAATAGGTCTGAGTACCCGATGCTCAGGATGTTGGCCGTGCGCCGGTTCCCTGCCGTGTTGCCTGCGGGGCAGGGGGCCATGAGCCCAAGGAGACGACGGGGCAACATCAGGGAACAGTGTGGAGCTCACCCTTGATGTTGATGAGGCTGATCTCCCCGAAGTAGAGCCCCTCGCCTAGCACGGCCAGCTGTGTGACACCGTCCTCGGCCACCACAGCCAGGTGGCCCTCGCGGATGAAGTACATCTCGCGGCCCACATCACCACGCCGGCACACGAACTCGCCGGGGCCGAAGACCTGCGGGCGCAGGCGCAGCACCAGCTGCCGCAGCACCCCGTGCTCCCAGCTGCGGAACAGCCCGACGCGCCGCAGGGCCGCCAGGTGCACGCTGGCTGCCACCTCGGCCTGCAGCCCCCGCGGCAGGTGCTGCAGCACCTCCCGCTCTGCCGGCAGCTTGCGCTGCGCCCGCAGGTGCTGGTGCCAGCGCACTACGCGCCCCGCCAGCCGCCCGCCCGCACCCCGTGCCCGCAGGTACCGCAACACCGGCCCCGCATCGGGGTAGAAGGCGGTGTCAGCTGCGCTGAGGTTGACGATGACGGTGCTGATGCTGCCGGTGATGGTGGCAAAGCCCAGCACGGCCAGGAGGAAGCCGGCAGTGAGGAAGAGGAACTCCTCCTCGCGCTGCGGTGCTGGCGTGTCACCCACTGTGGCCAGGACCAGTGTGGAGAAGTAGAAGCTGTGCAGGTAGCGGCGCAGCAATCGGGTGAAGCTGGGGCAGACCCAGGGGTCAACGCCCAGCCCCAGGTGTGCTGACAGTGCAAAGTAGAGGCAGCCATGCCAGTGGATGCCCAGCAGCAGGTACAGCATCAGCTTGGCCACGCGGAACACATTGGGCCATCCCGTGCGTGTCTCGCACCGGTCAAAGGCCTCGAAGAGTCGTGGCACCCGTAGGCAGCGGTTGGCACGTGCTGCTGGCACCCCCAGGACCCTTGGGACCCCTGGGAGCACACACAGCAGCTCGGTGGGCAGCACGGCCATCACATCCCAGGGGAAGGTCCAGGAGCCCAGATAGCGCTGCCGCGTCCGGCTGACGTCCTGCACCAGGATCCCGTCCTCTAGGAAACCTGAGTGGGCAGCCAAGGGAGCCATGGCACAGGGGATCCAGGGCTTGAGGGGCAGGGTTTGCTCAGGACCTCCCTGTGATGGGAGAGGGCTCGCAGTGCAGACCAGGTAGGTGCCCAGCATGGGGCACAGGGGGGACCCGGGGCACAGGAAGCCTGAATGGGCACCTTGGGGGATGTCACTGGTGGTTGCCTGGGCTGCTGTGGGGCTGAAGGGTGAGCGGTGGGTACCGAGACTCAAGACCACCCACGCAGACATCCTCTGTGTGGGGCTGGGTGATGGCTGTACTGGGTGGGAGTGCATGTGTGTGTATGTATGTACAGGCACACACCTGCATGTCTCTGTGTGTGTGTTTGTGTATGTACACACCTGCATGCGTGTGTATGTATGTACAGGCACACACCTGTGTGTCTCTGTGTGGGTCTGTGTGTGTGTACACACCTGTGTATCTGTGTGAGTGTGAGTGTACATACCTGCACGTCTGTGTGTGTGGGGGGGGGGGGTCTGGGTGTGTCTGTGTGTGTGTACACCTGTGTGTGTGTGTGTGTGTGTACACATGTGTGTGCGTGTGTATGTATGTACAGGCAGACACCTGTGTGTCTCTGTGTGGGTCTGTGTGTGTGTACACACCTGTGTGGAAGTGCATGGCGATGTCTAGCAGGTACAGTGCGTCGCTGAGCCCGTCCAGGGCCTGCCACAGCCCCGTGTGTGCCTCCTGTACCTCGGGGAAGCAGCACCTGGGGTACAAGTGGCATCACGAGGCATCACTGGGATGGGGCCAGGACACCCCACACCCCCACCCCAACCCTACTGCCTGGCACCTGAGGATGAGGACGACCCAGTTGTAAAGGATGGGCAGCACCATGAGGCTGATCCATCTGTAGTGCCAGTCCCCAGCGGGGTCCAGAGTCCAGTTCCGGGGGCTGGCAGTGTGGCTGTGGGGTGCAGAGGGACCTGTGGTCACTCCATCCCCATTTGGAATCCCTCTACCCCATGCTCACGCCCCGCTTCCAGTGGCTCTAAGGTTCAGCCAGCTCCCCCAGCACCTGTGGGACTGAAGGGGTCCCTGCTGTGCCCCTACCCCCAGCCCCACAGGAGGCCGCCGTGTCCTGCTCACCCCGTGGCGTGTCCAGTGGCGGCGCTGGTGCCGCTGCCAGCCCTGGCTGTGGCCATGGGTTCAGAGGTGCTGCAGGGCTGGAGCCGGGCCCAGCGGCAGGACAGGAGGGAGCCGAGGGTCTGCATCCTTCACAGCGGGGATCCTGTGTGTCCCGATAGCCGGGGCTCGTGTGCACCTGAGCACCTGGCAGGTGCTGCCGCCTGCCCCGGTGCCGAGTGTGGTTCCTCAAGGGGACGCAGCCACGTGGCTCCTGCGGCACTGGGCGCGTCCCAGCAACGGGGGGTCCCCAGGGTACCCACTGGGCCCCCGGGATACCTGGGCTGAGGCAGCCAGTGTGCCAGGTCCACCGGGCACGCTGGGGCCCGGAGCCATGGCCAGGTGTGCTGGGGCCCAGGTTCGTCTCCAGTAACAATAGCCGGTGCCAGGCAGTGCCCTGTGCAGGGGTGGTGGCAGTTCCCAGTACCTGGTGCACGCGCCGGAGCCGTGCTCGGTACAGGCGTACCTGGCAGAGGGGTGCCCAGCACAAGGTTATCTGGCACAATGGTGCCTGGTGCCAGGGAGGGCCCGTTTCTGGGGTGCCTGGTAGAGGGGTTCTGGGGGTTCCCGGTACAGGGGTGCCCAGTACCGGGGATCCCAGTTCTGGGTGCCCAGTACAGGGGTGCCCAGTACCGGGGATCCCAGTTACGGGGGATCCCAGTACAGGGGTGCCTGGGCCAGCGGAGTGCCCAATTCTGGGTGATGCCCATACTGAGGTTCTCGGTGCCAGGAGTTCCCGCACCTGGGTACCCAGTGACCGGCTCAGAGGGCTTCCCGGTTTCTGGGGATGCCCCGTTCCGGGGGGTGCACGTACAGGGTTCCCCGGTGCCGGGCTGTCCCAGTACCGCCTTGCCCTGTTGCCAATTCCCGGTTCCACGCGCCCCCGGCCCCGCCCGGCCCCGCCCCGCTCGCGGCGTAGCCAATGAGCGCTCGGACCCTCCCGGGCAGGCCCCGCCCACTAAGGTGTGTGGGCTCGTCCCCGGGCCGCGGTGGGCGTGGCGGCGGCCGCGGTGGGCGGGGCCAGGCCCGCGGTGGGCGTGTCCAACGCGCGCGGTGCGTCGGGCGCGGCGGGAAGATGGCGTCGGGAGCGCGGGGCCCGTGGCGGGGGCGGGCGGTGAGCGGCGGCACCGGGGCGGACCGGGAGGGGCCGGGGGGCGCCGGAACACCAGGAACGGGGACACCGGGAGCGGGGACATCGGGAGCGGGGGGCGCGGGGAGCGAGGCGGGCCTCGGGGCAGGTCCAGCCGCCCTTCCGCCGCGGTGCCGGGGTGCCCGGGCCGCCGCCCGCCCTTGGCCGCGCGGGGCTGGAGGGACCGGGCCGGCCCGGGCGGTGTCGGGGGTGAGAGGGCCGCGGCGGCCGCGGGTCCGAGCGGGCCGCGGTGCGGTGCGGCGAGGGGCCCAGTCCCGCTGGGGCCCGGGGCGCCCCGAGGGGTTCCCGGTCCCGCGTCCGACGCCTCCTCTGCCCTCCCCAGGTGCGGCGCTGACGGGACGGGACCGCCGCGACCTTGACCCAGGTAGGCGGCCCGGCCTCGGGCCATCGAAAGGTCCCGGTTATGCGTGACCCCGAAGCCTGAGGGGGTCCCGGTCCCAGTGTCTCCATGGCTCCGAGACTGAGGATTCCCGAGTGAGCAGCACCTTCCGCGGGCTGGGGAACCGCGGCCCCGGCGAGGGGTGCAGCCTTGGGCTGTGACAGCCCCTCGCTTCACCCGGCGACCCCCCTGGCGCCCCCTCGGAGACCCCCCACACGGTGCTCCGTTTCCCGACTGCATCGGAGGGGCCGGTGCTCATCACCCACAACCTCCCGGCACTGGGTGCCATCCTCTGCCCATGGTGTCCCTGCCCTCGGTGTCCCTGTCCCTGCCCTGGTGGCACCTGGCTGTCATCCTGTGCCCTCGGCGTCCCTGCCTGCAGTGTCCCGTTCCCTGTTCTGGTGGCACCTGATCACCCCCCAGTGCTCTGGCTACTTGCTGCCTGGGCAGAGGCTGCTCCCCCACCGCAGCCTGCCTGGGTGGCACTGGGGTGCCACTGGTGTGGTGCCACGGCCCCGTGCTGTGCCCCAGTGGCTGGGTCCTTTGGCATGTGACGGTCACGACCTGGTTGGGGTGAAGGGGGCACTGGTGTCAGGACAGAGCTGGTGACAGCAGATGTCCCTGTCCCACCAGCATGGCTCTGGCCGCGTGTCACACAGGTCCCTTCACTTAGGGGCTCCCCGGTGTGCCACATCGTGGCCTTTGCCTCAGTGTTCCTGCTGGGCCGCAGTGCCAGGTCCCAGGGCTGGCACTGCCCCGGCATTCAGTGGGTCTAACTTTAGCAGCCACACAAGCGCTGGCTGTGAGTGGGACAGGCTGTGCTGGGTATAAATAGACAGGCCCTGCCCATGCTGTGTCCTGCTGCCCCAGCTTCAGCCACTTTCCATTTCTTCCCCTGTGGTTTGGGGTGTCTTTAATGGCACTTTCACTTCCCCAAGCCCCATGCAAGGGCTGTGACACTGGCTCTCAAAGCCATTGGTCTTCCCACATGCTGGTGGGAGACTGGGGGGCCCCTGCGGGGTCTCTTTGTCCCCAGGCACACTGGTGCTGCCAGCTCTGGGGCCTCTTAGTGCTCAGTCCTGTGCTGGTGCCTGCAGTGGCAGTGGTGGTGCTAGGGCACGGGGCCCTATAAATATTCTGGCAGTGCTGTTGTGCTGCACCAGCTGTGGCTGCTGCTGAGCGTGGGGATGGGCAGCTGTCCCGGTGTCCCTGCGGACGGCTGGGTACTCCCCAGTCCCGTGCTGGGCTGGTTCCCGGTTTAAAGTCTAGTACTGGGTGTGAGCAGGGCTGGGATCCAGAGTCCTCCAGCCACCACTGCTCCAGCATGCTCGCCTGGCCTAGTTCCTGGTGCTCTGGCTCTCTTGCCCGCTTTTCCTCGTTTGCCTTTCTTTCCTCCTGGCTTCCCTCCTACTTTCTCTTCTCCCTGCCTTCCTGCTGCTGGGTGTGAGGTTGGGCTGGGGGTCTCTGATGGCCCTCTCCCTGCAGCCTGGCCGCTGGCAGCAGCATGGAGAAAGGACCCTGGTGTCTCGCCCGCTCCCCTGTGCCCCCACGGTGGTGCCAGGCTGCATCCAGACCGGTTGGGGTGCCCCGGTGCTGTCCGTGACCCTGTGCTGATGGAGAGGATGAGCTGGCTGAGCAAGCTGACCCCACGGGCGGGTGGGCAGCGAGCCCCCCGCAGCGCCAGCCTGCAGCCCCCCGTCACCGCTGACCCTGAGACCTGCCTCATGGTCTTCAAGAACCACTGGGCACAGGTGAGTGGGGTGAGGGGGCAGTGGAGATCCCCCCAGCCCTCCAGCCCCCTGCCCCCACTGCCAAGCCCCCTCCCACAGGTGCTGCGGATCCTGGAGCGGCGTGGGAGCAAACCAGCCCCTGACGACCTCAGCGCCGTCCGCAACAACACCTACCAGATGCTGAACCTGCTGGCTGAGGACCGGCCCTGGGGGGACGGGGACAGGGACAGGTCACAGGGGGATGGGGACGTGGCCTGCGGGCCCATCCTGGAGTTTGTGGCTGCTGAGAACCTGCTGGAGCGGCTCCTGTGCTGGCATCTGCAGGGCGACTTCACCGAGGAGAGGAAGGTCTGAGTAGGGGGAGCAGAGTGGTCTGCAGGGGTGGGGGATTTGTGGGGAGGCTGGGACAGGCTGGATCCCAGGGGTGAAGGTTGTGGGTTGAGGGTCAGCCAGGCCAAGGGTAGGGTGCTGCCCTAGGGCATGTTCAGGCTGGATTGAGGTTGAGACTGGATGGGCTTAACGTCACTTCCAACCCAAGCCATCGTGAAAACTCTGTGATGGTGGAGGAAATTCCTTATGGAAAGAACTGTCCAGCCCTGTCACGGGTGACCCAGGGCAGTGCTGGAATCCCCAGCCCTGGGGGGATTTCACAGCCATGTGGATGTGGAACCAGGGACATGGTTCAGTGGGCTGGGTTGTGCTGGAGGAACAGCTGGACCAGGTGGTCTCTGTACCTTTCCCGCCTTGTCTTTGTTCCCAGGTAGAGCAGCTGAAGCTGTATGAGATGCTGATCAGCCAGGCCCGGCAGCCACTGCTGCGGCACAAGCCGGTGCTGACGCCGCTGCTGCGCCTGCTTAGCGTCTGCGCTGAGCCTGCCTCGGCCCTGCTCGAGAACAGCCTGGTGCTGCTGCTCAACCAGCTCTGTGTCTCCGTGGCCCGCGAGCCAGCCATCCTGGAGCTCTTCTTCCACAGCCACACGGACCAGGGCCCCGCCAACCTCATCATCTTCTCCCTCCTCATCCCCTTCATCCACCACGAGGGCGCGCGGGGCCAGCAGGCACGTGACGCGCTGCTGCTCATCATGGCCATGTCGGCCAGCAACCGCGCCGTGGCCCAGTCCATCACCGACAACTCCTATTTCTGCCCGGTACGGATCCCCGGTGTGGCGTTCCCCTCCTCGGGGCAATATTCCCCTCCCTGGGGTGATGCCCCTCTCCCTGGCATGGTGTCCCCCTCCCCGGGGCGATGTCCGCTCCCTGGGACAGTGCTGGGACCCTGCACTGCTGGCACAGGGTTGGGTTGGGCCGTTGAGGCAAGAGCCATGGACAGGCCTAGAGGGAGAAGTCCTACTCTGGCTTGGGGATGGTGGGGGACAGGGCTGGAGATTATGGGGGGCTTGGGAATGATGGAAGCTTGGTGATGGAGAGCTTGCAAATGATGAAGAGCTTTGGGATAGGGGGCTTGGAGATGATGGGGGAGCTGGGAGTGATGGGAGGTCTGCAAGTGATGGGGGGCTTGGAGGTGACAGAGTAGCCTAGAGACGATAGAGAGCTTGGGGATGAGGAGCCTGGGGACAGGGTGCTTGGAGATGATGAGGGGATTTGGTGGTGATGGGAGGCTTGGCGATAGTGGAGGGCCCAGCGCTGGGCTGGTGACTAGGGGGCCGGTGGGATCAGTGGTGGATGCAGGGCCCAGCCCAGTTGCCCTGCCTGGAGCGCTGGAGTGGGGCAGGTTTGTGGGGGGCAGGCTCCTGGGGTTTGGGGAAGGCTGGTTGGGTCCAGCAGCCAGAGGTCCGAGGGGCTGCGGGGCAGCCGAGTACATGTGTTCCCAGGTGCTGGCCACGGGCCTGAGCGCCCTGTACTCCTCCCTGCCCCGCAAGATCGAGGTGCGAGGAGATGACTGGCACTTCCTGCGCCGTGAGGACTGGATCGGTGTCTCCTCCCTCGTCCTCTTCATGAACTCGCTTGAGTTCTGCAATGCCGTCATCCAGGTGGGGCTGAGGGGCTGCGAGGAGCTGTGAGGCGCTCCCAGCCTCATAGACTGCTGCCTGACCCCCCTGCGGCCCCGCAGGTCGCCCACCCACTGGTGCAGAAGCAGTTGGTGGATTACGTCCACAACGGGTTCCTTGTGCCTGTCATGGGGCCGGCGCTGCACAAGGTGAGAGACCCCTGGCAGCAGGTGTGGGATGGAGGTCTCCTGCCCGTACCACTGCCCGTGCGGGTGGGCAGCGCCCTGTGCCGCGCATCCCTGCGGTGCCTGGCTCCACGTGCCTCTCCTGCAGACCTCAGTGGAGGAGATGATTGCGAGCACGGCGTACCTGGACCTGTTCCTGCGCAGTGTCAGTGAGACAGCGCTGCTGAAAACCTTCCTGCGCTTCGTGCTGCTACACCGGCACGACAACACGACCATCCTGGACACGCTGGTGGGCCGCATCAACAGCAACTCCCGAGTGAGCCCCATGGCCCCCCACGGTCCCCCAGCATCACCATCCCTATCCCCAACATCCCCATCCTCCTCTTTATCTCATTCTTAATATCCCCATCCTCATCCCCGTCCTCGTCCCATCCCACTGCGATCCCCTTCCCCTGTCCTGCCATGGGGCGGGTGGCACTGCCCCCTGCCTGCTCTGCTGTCCCTCTGATGCCCCACACTGTCCCCAGCTGTGCATGGTGTCCCTGAGCCTCTTCCGGACCCTGCTCAGCCTCAACTGCGAGGACGTGATGCTGCAGCTGGTGCTCAGGTAACAGGGGCCGGGGTGGAGTGCTGAGGGAGGCCAGGAGTCACCTGCTGCTGGCCCACTCTGGAGTCTCCTCTGGGATGGGCCTGGGGAGTTGCTCCCAGGTGGGCACGTGGATGTGAGGCAGCCCCATCGTTTGCCCCACTGTGAAGGGGCTGGGGTCCTGTGGAGGTCCCGGTCCCTGTGTCTCCCCTGCAGCTGCCCTGTGCTGCCCTGCCCCCAGGTACCTGCTGCCCTGCAGCCATGTGATGCTGAGCCAGAAGCGGGCAGTGCGGGACCTGGACATCTACGGGAAGACAGCAGCCAAATTCCTGTCGCTCATCCCGCGCTGCTGCCAGCCCGAGAGCCCCCCGCCGCCCCACGACCGGGATGAGGAGCCCCCCTCCCGGGCCAGGGGTATGCCACTGCAGCCCCTCAGAGCCCCTCCACACCCCGGCCTGGTGCTGAGCCCCATCCCACCATCCCCATGGCCCCTCGGACCCCGTCTCAGCACTGAGCCCTCTCCCAGCATCCCTGCAGCCCCTCAGACTCCCTTCCTACCCTGGCTTGGCACTTAGCTATCCCATGCTATCCCTGTGGCCCCTTAAGCCCTGTCCCCCTCCTGACTTGATGGGGAACCCTCTCCTGGGGTCTCCATGGCCGTTTGTAACCCATCCCTGCTCCACTTTGTTGATGAGTCCCAGCTGTGCCATCCCTATGGCCCCCTCACACCCTGACCCCATCCTGTCCCATTGCTGAGCTCTGCCTTCTTGTCCCCTTGGACCCTGTCCCAGCTCAGCACCGAGCCCCTGGTGCCATTCCTGTGGCAACTTGAACCCCATCCCCACCCCAGCCTGGCACAGTCCCGCATGCCATGCATCCCCACGTACTCGAGCCTTGTCCTGGCACTGGGCTCCCCTGTGCCATCCCTGCCGCTGCTGGGACGCCACTCCTGTCCTAGCTCAGTGCTGAGCCTCATCCCACCATCCCCACGGCACGTCGAATTCCCGCTCCGGCACCAGCTCGGTGCTGACCCCCGTTGCCCTGCAGGCCACGGCAGCCCCGGCGCAGACGCCCCCCCGGCACCGGCACCGAAGCCCTCCACGCCGTCCCGCCTCTCCTTCTTCATGCGCCAAGCCAGCGCGGCCCCCACTGAGGCTGCCGCCCCCCGCTCCCCCGGGCCCCCCGCGGGCAGCCCGCCCCGGCCTGGACCCCGCGATGAGGTGGCAGAGCTGGACAGGAACTACCTGGAATACCTGCGGGACGCACGGCACAGCATCGACCGCTGCGCCTGGGCCTGCCGCGTCTGGTCGGCCCCCTATGACGGCGAGGACCCCCGTGCCCCTGGCCCCACGCCGGACCCTGACAGCCCCCCAGGGCGGCCCCCAGGGCCCCCCACCCCACGGACTAAGAAGCGGGGGCTGCCCGAGGAGGGGGGGCGGGAGGCACCGGGGGGACCCCTCGGGGGTGATGAGCCCAGCGCCGGGGGGCCTGGCCCTGACCCCCGGGATGGGGGGACACTGATGAACGGGGCACACGGGGCGGCTGAGCCAGGGCGGCCCGAGGGGGATGTGGTGGTGAAGAAGGTGCGTCGGAGCCCCCAGGGCGAGGGGGAGAGTGGCGGGGGGGCACCGAATGGGGCCCCTCGGGCACAGCCCCCTGGCTGGGAGCCTCTGCCCTCCGTGGACTCGCTGTTGGAGGAGCTGCTGGCCCGCGTGCCCGCCGAGCCCCCCGGCGCCGGCGTCTCCATTGAGACCTTCACGGAGGAGCTGCGTGAGATTGAGGCCGAGATGCAGAACGGGGGCGTGGGGGGGGCCCCAGCCACCCCCACGGAACCCCCTGAGCCGTCCCTGTCACATGAGGAGGAGGAGGCCTTCGCCAGCTTCGCTGCGCTCCCCGAGGGAGACGTGGGCGCTGGGCGGGCACCGCCACGGCCCCCAGACCCCCTGGCACAGGTGGTGGCCAGCCCGCCGCGGGCGGTGGGGCCACCCCCCAGCCAGCCCTTCACAGGTGGGCACGGGGGGACAGGGAGGGTCCCAGCTCCCTGCAGGGCCCTGCCTGACCCCCTCGTGTCCCCAGGCCCCTTTGTGTCGGTGCTGTTCGGGAAGCTGGAGAACATGCCCCACAACTCGCTATATGTCAACTTCCTGCTGACAGGGCTGGTGGCCCAGCTGGCCTGCTACCCCCAGCCTCTGCTCCGCTCCTTCCTGCTCAATACCAACATGGTCTTCCAGCCCAGTGTCAAGTCCCTGCTCCAGGTATGGCCCCTGGGGAACCCTTGCCCTCATGGCGTCATGGGAAGGCGTTGGATAAGCCCCACAAGACCACTGAGTTCTTCGTGTGCTGCCGAGCCCACCCCTGCGCCACGTCCCTAAGTGCCACAGGCACATGGCTGTAACCCCCTCTGGAGAAGAGGATCCCGCTATGCCCAGAATCCCGTTACTGCGGAGAGCCCCCTCCGATTCCTGTAGGGGTACCCTGTGCCCAAGGGAACACCCCATCCGATGGGGACCCCTGTTCCTGAGGGGACCCCCGTCCTGTGGTCCTGCAGGTGCTGGGCTCGGTGAAGAACAAGATCGAGAGCTTTGCTGCCAGTCAGGAGGATTTCCCAGCACTGCTCTTCAAGGCCAAGAAGTACCTGATTGCCCGGGGGCGGCTGGACTGGGCTGAGGGGCCCGGGGCTGTTCCCGCCCTGCGGCGCGCTGACACCCTGGGTGAGGGCATGGCCTCGGATGGAGGGCTGAGGGCTGCGCAGGCAGCTGGGAGTGGCTCCTGGGGCTGGGGGCTGCACGCTGTGTTGTGTAAGGGGCTGGGGGCTGCCCTGTGCCTTTCCCCGGGTCTGGGTCTGCATAGTGTGCTGTTGTACAAGGGGCCGGGTGTGCACGGTGGGCTGGGGGTTGCATTGGGAGTCTGGCGTCGGGGTGGGAAGCGGGGTCTACGCAGGGACTGGGGAGGGGGCCTGGGGGTTGCGCGTTGTTTGATAGGGAGGGTTGGAGTCTGTGCAAGGGGCTGGGAGTGGTGAGGGGAGCTGAGGGCTGCACAGAGGTGTGGATGCCATCCCCTGTGCAGCCAGAAGCCGTCCCTTGGGTCTGGAGGGTGTGCTGGGGACCGCACTGGGGACTGGATGCCCTCTGGATCCCGTGTCCCCCATCCCTGATCCTTTCCCCTCCGCGTGCCCCCAGCCCGCAGCCGGAAGCCGTCCCTGGGGGAGCTGCTGCTGCGCCACGCCAACAGCCCGACACGCGCGCGGCACGCGGCACAGCTGGCGCTGCAGGGGCTGCGGGACGGGGGGCTGCACCCCCTGGCCCCCCCGGCGCGGCACGGCGAAGCCCTGCGTGTGCGCAACGCCGTGTACTGCGCCGTCATCTTCAGCGAGTTCCTCAAGGAGCTGGCGGCCATCGCCCAGGCCCACGCCGTCACCTCCCCGTTCCTCACCGAGCCCCCCGAGGAGTGACCCCCGGGCCCCCTTTTTAACCCCGGACTCGGACCTTTTTAATTTATTGGGGCAGAGCTGGGCTGAGGCCGGGCTGCACTTTGGACACGAGTGGCCGCCCTCCGCCTCGCGCCCCGGGGGAGCAGGGCAGGACCCTGGGGGCCCCCGGGGCTCGCGGGGCGGGGGTTGCGGGGCGGGCTGGCTCTGCCCCCCTCGGCCCCCTGGGGGTTCCTGGTGCCCACCCAGCCGCTCTCTATGCAACCCCCGGGGTGTGGGGCTGGGGGGGCTGTGCATGGGGAGGGGGTGTGTGTCTGTGCTGTGTAAAAAACCCTTCGGAATAAAGGGTCTGATTGAGGGCATTGCGTCCCCCACTCTGTGCAACTCTCAGGGTATGGGGGGCTGGCCAGGATACCCCTGCATGGCCGGGTGACTGCATCGTGCTGCTGGCCTCACCCTGTGTCTGCTCCCTCCTTGGCTCTGGGGGGCTGTGGGCAGCCACAGGCCATGGGGTGAAGCTGTCACTGTCGGGGCACAACAGGTGGCTTGTGGAGCAGGTGCCAGCATTGGTCCCCCCACGTGTGGGGTGCTCTGTCCCATCCAGCACCAACCTGGGACACCCCCAGCACCCTGTTCATGGCCGTCACCCAGAGGTTTCCCAGTGTTGCTGGGGTGAGAATGGAAGCTGGGATGAAGGTGGAGATGCAGATAATTAGGATGGGATGGGGATGAGGATGATGAGGATGGAGGTGGGATGGGATGAGGTTGAAGGGGACGGAGCCCCAGTGGTGGTACCTCCTGGGCTGTTGGGGGTCCTGGGGGGCACCAAGCCTTCTGGGCCTGGCGGTGCCCCCAGCGCTGTGACTCCATTCCCTGTGCCAAACACCCCGCTGGCTCTCTGACCAGTGGAATCGGTGACTGGAGAATGTCTGGATTTCCCGTTCAGTAGTTTGTGTTTATTCCAGCCACTCAATGTCTTCAGTGCAGCTTTTCTCCAGCTGCATGGTGCAGATACACTGAGGAGGAGAGTGGGGTGAGCTTTATTCCAGCCTTTTTCCTGGCAGTGTGGAACGTCAGCCACCCAGCAAAGGGACATGGAGCCACTCCTAGGCTGGAACCTGGAGGGTGCTGCCTTGTGTTATCTCCAGATCCAGTCCTTGCAGCCCTGCAGATGAGCCTTTTCTGCAATTGCCAATCGATTTGTGACCAACTCCCACTCATCTCTTTAAAGTTTTGCCCCAGATGAGGTAATTTCTGTATCAGAAGCAGTGGGGCCGGCAAGACTAAGGAAGTGATGCTTTTCCCTGTGCTGGGCACTGCTGAGGCCACACCTCGAGTGCAGTGTCCAGTTCTGGGTCCCTCAATTCAGGAAGGACATTGAGGGGCTGGAGCGGGTCCAGAGAGGGGAACAGAGCTGGGGAGTAGGGTCTGGAGCCCCAGGAGCAGCCGAGGGAGCTGGGGAAGGGGCTCAGCCTGGAGAAGAGGAGGCTCAGAGGGGACCTTGTGGCTCTGCACAACTCCCGGACAGGAGGGGGCAGCCGGGGGGGTCGGGCTCTGCTCCCAGGGGACAGGGACAGGAGGAGAGGGAACGGCCTCAGGCTGGGCCAGGGCAGGCTCAGGGAGGACACCAGCAGGAATTTCCCCATGGAAAGGGTGCTCAGGCCTCGGCAGGGGCTGCCCAGGGAGGTTTGGAGTGTCCATCCCTGGAGGTGTCACCTGGAGGTGGCACTCAGAGCTCTGGGCTGGGGACAAGGGGGGCATCGGGCACAGCTGGGACTCCATGGGCCGGGAGGGCTGTTCCGCCCTGGCTGGCTCCGAAATTCCCGAGCCCCTCCAGCTTTTCCCGGCCCGGAGCCCGCCCGGAGCGTCACACAGCCAAGTGACGTCACGTCCTGCCCCTGGCCCCGCCCCCGGGTTAACCCGCGCCCCGCGCGCTCCGCGGCCTCTTTCCGGCCGCGCGCGCCAAGATGGCGGACACGCAGGTGGGTGCTGCGCGGGTCCCAGGGACAGCCCCGGCGAGAACCCGTCGGAGGGCGATGCCGGCCCGGCGGTGTTGGGGGCCGCGGGAGAGGCGGCCCGGACCGGGGAGGGGCGGTCGGTGCCTTGGGGGTCTGGGGAGGATGACGAGGGGAGTTGTCGAGGATCTGGGTGTGGGAGGGGGAGAGGGAGCCATTCCCCGAGGTTGGTGGAGCGAATGGGGGGCGGAATCTCGGTGCCGGCGAGGGAAGGGGGGGTGTCTCGATTCGCTGGGATTCTGGGGAGAGGGCGACGGGGGCGGCTCTCGGTACGCCGGGGTTTCGGGAAAGGATAGGGTCCCGTGCTCCGAGGTTTTGAGGTCGTGGAAATCTCAGAGCCCTGGGGTTTCATTGGCTGCGGGGGAGGATCCCGTGTCTCGGGGCCGGTGGGACGAAGACGGGGGTGGAATCTCGGTGCCCCACAGGCTTGGGGTGGCAGAGCAGAGCGTCCCGTGCCCTGAGCTCGGGACGGAGTGTCGGTGCCTCGTGGTTTTGGAGACGGGACAGACAAGGTCTCGGTGCCCCGAGGGTTTGGGGGAGGGCGGAGGGTCCAGCGTCCCGCGGCTGGGGGGAAGGATCTCTGTGCCCCGAGGTCGTGTGAGGTCTTTGTGCCTGGGGTTTTGGAGGGAAGGCGGAGGAGGGTCTGTGTGCCCCGGGGCCAGGGCTGGCCTCGCTCTCGGTGCTGAGGATCCCTTGCCGGGGGTCTCAGGGCCTTGCTCCCCCCCGCCGGTGCCGCGCCCCGCGCTGACCCCCCATCCTGTCCCCCACCCCCAGACGGAACGTGCCTACCAGAAGCAACCGACGATCTTCCAGAATAAGAAGCGTGTGCTGCTGGGTGAGGGTGGCAAGGAGAAGCTACCTCGCTACTACCGCAACGTGGGGCTGGGCTTCAAGACCCCTAAGGAGGTGAGGGGGGCCTGGGCATGGGCCTGGGGGCTGTGATGGTCCTGATGTGCATATGGCATTTCGGGACTGGGTCAGTGGTGGCCTTGGCGGTGCTGCTTGGACTCGAGGTCTCCGGTGACTTTTCCCCACCTGAACCATTCCGTGATTTCCGCGTGTACGAGTGTCTTCTGGGCTCTCGTGATGCACGAGCTGTATCTCCCCACTTGACACCCACCTGTCCTTGCAGGCCATCGAGGGCACCTACATCGACAAAAAGTGTCCCTTCACTGGGAATGTCTCCATCCGGGGCCGCATACTCTCAGGTGAGCTGGAACGTCCCCGAGGGAATCTCATGGGAGATCTGGGGCAGGTAACCAACCCTCCTGAGGTACCTGCAACCCGCCTTGGTCCTGGAGCCGCAAATGATGCCAATCTCACGATGGTCTGCCGAGCCCACCACGGGCCTGACGACACTGCCACATGGCTTTACTGATGCAGATGACAGGACCAGGTGCTGTCCAAGTGTGCTGGACGGCAGGTGTGGGGAGCATTAGGAGGTGTGTTAGAAGGGCTTGAAAAAGAGCCATAATTGAGTTTATTAGAGAAATGCGGAGGCCGTGGCCTGGCAGTGAGGGGGCAGTAAATATGGAAAAATTCCTGGAAGTGCCACACCGATGCCTGCCAGTGCCCTTGGATGCTCCTCCAGCACCCATCAGGTGTGATCCTGCCAGTCCCTCGTGTCTCAGGTGTCCTGTCCCCCCACGGTCCAGGTGTGGTGACCAAGATGAAGATGCAGCGCACGATCGTCATCCGCCGCGATTACCTGCACTACATCCGCAAGTACAACCGCTTTGAGAAGCGCCACAAGAACATGTCGGTGCACCTGTCCCCGTGCTTCAGGTGTGTGTGTGTCCCTGGCTGTGCTGGGAGTGCGTGGGGTGTCCCCACACCTGCTTTTACTGGTTATGTGTAGTGCTGAACTCATACAGACTGGTGAGGGCACATCTGGGCGAGACACAGGTGGGTCATAGTCCCTCCTCACCTGGAACCTGCTCACAGGTTATGATGTCCAAACTCACGATGGTCTGCAGAGTCCCGCGGGTGAGGGGCTGCTGACAATGCCAGTGGCATGTGCTGAACCGTAGGGCAGGTTCCAGGCACTACCTGTGGGAGCCTTGCGGTCGCTCCCAGGAGGAACAGCCAGGTTCGGCGGTTCTGAGGCACAGGTGAAGCCCCAGGAACTCCCTGACCCCCAGGTGTCATTGCAGGGATGTGCAGATTGGGGACATCGTGACAGTGGGCGAGTGCCGCCCCCTCAGCAAGACTGTGCGCTTCAACGTGCTCAAGGTGACCAAGGCTGCAGGCACCAAGAAACAGTTCCAGAAGTTCTGACACCTGCTGGGAGAGGTGTGGGAGGAATAAATGTTGGGAAAGTGGAATTACCTGTGTGTGAGCTGGAAAGAGTTGCGTGCAGTGTGGACTGGGGACTGACCGGAGATGGGTGGGCTCGAGTGTGGTGCTGGGAACACAGGTCACGGCACAAGGCAGAAGGGGACACTGTCTGGCTGCTCTTGTCACCTGCTGTGTCGCATTTCAGTGTGGGTTCTGGGCTGTGTCTCCCCTCCCAGCTCTGCTGCAGCAGGTGCTAGGTGTGGGTTTGGTAATAATTCAGAACGTGAAGTCACCTGGTGGTGACAGGCAGGTGTGGCCCTGAGAGTCTTTCTCAGGAGTGAGTGGTTCAGCACTGGTGGCAGCGTCTGGGGCCGGCTCTGGCGGTGTCACCTTCACATTGAAGTGTCCAAGGCCAGGTTGGATGTGACTTAGAGCAACGTGGTCTAGTGGAAGGTGTCCCTGCCCATGCAGGGGGGTGGAATGGGATGAGCTTTAAAGGTCCCTCAAGCCAAACTGTTCTGTGATTCCATGCCCTCTGGCTGCCTCCACCTGCTCCAGGTGAACCCCACACGTTTGGTTGTGGGCTGCAGCTGTAGCTGCAGGGTTGAGCTGTAGCCATGGTCAGACTCCTCGAAGAAACCTCAGCGTTTAAGGTAAGTGCCCACACTTCGCAGTAAATTCAGATTTTCAGGGCTCAGTGGCATCCATACCTTCCTTCCTGGTCCTGCCAAAACAACGGGACTGCCACATGTTTGCAGTGGAAATCAGGGAGCAGTGGAGGACTGGGGACCTGGTGTCCAGGGATAACAAGCAGGAGAGATTCCGGGTGGTTGGGGGCTTTTACTGGTGTCCTGTGCCAGCAGGTGCCGTGAGTGCACTGGGGTTCATCCCCCAGTTTCCCGAGGATCGTGGAACCTCTTGAGTTGGAAGGGACACACGGGGACCGTCGGATCCCTGTGCCCAACCAGAGTCACAGTGGTTTCAGGAAGCGTTTCCCAGCTTTGGCCTCGGGTGATGTCACTGAGGGCATGAAGCTGCTCCAGTCGGGGTGAAAGGGGAGCACGTGGTGCAGGAGGAAAGGGGGACACGGGGACAGGGCATCCGTCAGCCATTCCCTTGGGACCCTGCCGTGTGCCTGTGTGGGACCCCCAGCTCCTGAGTGGGGGGAGCTGAATCCCCCCCAACACTGCGCCCAGCGAACCATCCCAGCATTGAAAGCCCCCAAACCGGTGGTGCCAGCAGGCCTGCCTGTGTCCCGCAGCCGAGGGCTACGAAGAGCAGCTCCTTCCCAAGTCCCTACGGTCCAGGATGGGGGTGGAGCTGTGGGCAGCAAGAGCGTCGGGCACCTGAGTTACCTGGTGCACCTGGGTCACCTGAGCGCTGGTGTCCTGATGGGCGTCGCAGTGGGTCCCAGGAGGGCTCTTGGGTCCTGCTGCAGGATCCGCCCTCCAGTGTTCCAGCTGCACCATCTGTCAGCGCTGGTGGGTTTGGGAGCATTGGCCTTGTGAAAACCACATTTGGGATGATTTCTGTGACAGGGCTGTGCCCTGGGCTGTGGCAGCTCCTGTGCCCTCAGCCGGCAGCGCCTTCAGCTGCCCTGGGCTGACCTTCCCGGTGCCAAGTGCCACTGGTTTGTCTCTGGGACTGGCGTTGGGGATGCTGGGAGTGAGTCCCTGCTGCGGCGACGGGGACACCTTCACCTGACTATCCGAGCCGGGCGGGTGGCGCTCAGGCTGCTCTGTGCGGTCTCGTGTTCCTGAGGAGAGACCCATCCTCGTCATCCCTGTCCCGCCTCTCCTCCCGTTCCCAGGACACCTGTCCCAGGCTGCCCGGGTGCTGCTGGGTGTCTCTGGGATACCTCCTGTGGTGGGGCCAGTGTGTGACTGTGACTTCCCAAAGCTTCAATGGCCTTTCCGAGGTGGAGCCAGGGCCCAGTCCAGGGGATCCCCGGGAGCCCTGCAGCACCAAGGGTTGTGGTGTTTTCCCCCACGGTTCCCACATGGAAGCCCCAGGGCCAGGACTAATCCACAGCCTGCTTGGAGGCTACATCCCCCACAACTTAATGCCCAATTATTTGCTCCTTGGGAGATTATCCCAAGCCTTCATCCCAGAGTGATTAGTCCTCCTCCTTCACTCCCTTAAGCAGATTTATTTGGCTAATGCGCCTCTCCTGTGAATTATCCCAACAAGCCTGTTTTTAACACCAAAATGTGATTTTATCAGGGTGTCTGAGCTGGGGGTGCCCTGTGTTCCCCCTGCCCCAAATTCTGCTGGAAGCTGTGGGTCCCAGTGATGTTCCTGCTGCACCTGGCACAACTGGCACAGGGACAGCTCATGTTAAAATCATTCCCTCTTAATCCCTTCCTAATCCCTCCTAAGCCCTCATGACATGCTCAGAGCTGCTGGATTTGGGGTTTTTTGGGGAAGCAGCTCCCAGCAGTGGTAGGGGGAGTGATCTGTGCCCCCTCGGGGACCCCCATTTCTGGGCTCCTGGGTTTTACCTTCTGCCAAAAGATCACAGAAAGTGCAGTGTCAGAGCTGAGGGACCAACCCCCTTCCAGTGGCAGGAGTGGGCAACTTTGTCCTTTTCCTTCTTTGCTCCAGAGCAGGAACTGCTGCGTTTGGGGCTGTGGGGACGGGAGTATCCTCTGGCATAGGGCGAGCCAGCCTGGCACAATCCATATCCCTGGAGACCTACCTGGCATGGGAGAGCCAGCCTGGCACAATCTATGGCTCCAAAGAGCTCCAGCCTGGCACAGGGGAGCCATCCTGGCATGACCCATGGCCCCAGGAGTTGGTGGCTGTTCTATAGCCCTGGCTGTGTCCCTCAGCCAACCCTGACTTGCCACCATGGAACAAATCCCCCCATTCCATTAACTGAGGGTTCACTTCATTAGCCTCATCCCTTATCCAGCTCTCTCAAGGCTGGTAAATTTTGGAAAGAATTCCCCTGTCAGGCAGCTCAGTTATTCTGATTGCACTTGCTCTAGCTGCCAAAGGGACTCATCGTACTCTCCCTGCACGTGCCATGAAGTGGGAATTTGCCACCCTCAGACTGACCATGGCACCTCTGTTTTTAATCCAAAGTTCCCAAATGCAGAGACGTTTGTGGATCTAAGGGGCTTGTGATTCCAAGGTGGAACTCCCCAATTCTGATTTGTCAAGAGTTGGAAGGGACCTTAAAACCCATCTCATTCCAAACACCTGCCATGGGCAGAGACACCTTCTACTATCCCAGGCTGCTCCAAGCCCCAGTGTCCAACCTGGCCTTGGGCACTGCCAGGGATCCAGGGGCAGCCACAGCTGCTCTGGGCACCCTGTGCCAAGGCCTGCCCACCCTCCCAGGGAACAATTCCTGCCCAATATCCCATCCATCCCTGCCCTCTGGCACTGGGAAGCCATTCCCTGTGTCCTGTCCCTCCAGCCCTTGTCCGAAGTCCCTCTCCAGCTCTCCTGGAGACCCTTTAGGCCCTGGCAGGGGCTCTGAGCTCTCCCTGGAGCCTTCTCTCCTCCAGGTGAGCCAGCTCTGCCAGCCTGGCTCCAGAGCAGAGGGGCTCCAGCCCTGGGAGCATCTCCATGGCCTCCTCTGGACTGTCTCCAGCAGCTCCATGTCCTTCCTGTGCTGGGCAAAAACTGCAAGGGCCAGGATTCACCCATCTGCTCTTTCCAGGCTACTTTTGTCCCATGGGTCCCCTCTGGCTGGGACCCCCCCTTGTCCCCCTGAGGTCCCTGGGGTGACTCCTGCTCTGGAAGTGTTTGAGGAAGCATCTGAGGATGGCTTGGACCCCCTGAGGCAGTCGCTTGCCCAAGCTTTCAGCCTGCCTGGCATCTGCCCACTGAAATTTCATGGATTTCCCTCTCCTGGAAGCACCTGCAGCAATTTTTTCCTCTTACCCCCAGTTAGGCTGTGGTGGCTCCTCTCTGCCCTCCTTTGGCCATCCGAGTTGGAGCCTGCCTTGGCCACCACCTTCCAGCTCCACATCCTGGTGCATCTCTGTCCTGCCAGTGAGGATTCTTTCTTCTGGGACTGAAAATCCAACTCTCCATGGTGGCTGTTGTCTTGGCTCTTCCTCCCAGCAGCTCTGGGAAAAATTAGGTGTTAGGAAACCTTAGATATTAGGAAAAAAATCAATGTTAGAAAAGAATTCTTTACTGAAAGGGTGCTCAGGCCTTGGAAAGAGCTGCCCGGGGAGGTTTGGAGTGCCCATCCCTGGAGGTGTCCAAGGAAGGCCTGGATGTGGCACTCAGAGCTCTGGGCTGGGGACAGGGTGGGCATCGGGCACAGGGAGGACTCGATGGTCTGGGAGGTCTTTTCTAATTTTAATGATTCTGTGATTCCTGGTGGCCAGACCCAGGCTTCGTTTCCAGTTCTGAGCTCCCGAGCTGCTGCTCCCCTGAGCCACTGAGCACCCCCATCCCTGTTCCTGCCGGTGCCCCCCTGCCCCTCCTGGCTGGGTGGCTGCTGCTGTGGGTTATCACTGAACTCTCCGTGTTGGAGCACCGGCCTGTGCTTGTTTCATTATTTCTTGAGGAATTTAATTTGCAAACTCAATTTAATCCGTGGATCTGCAGCCGTGGGGACGTGCTGCGCGGCTGGCACAGCGCGGCAGCTCCTGCCTTGCTCTGCGGCTTTCTCGGTATCGGCATCCTCGTGGCCATCGCTCTTTTGTTGAGTTCCTGGGAAACCTTCCCCCGTGCTCTCACTGAAGGCCATGGCTGCCACCTCATCCCTCTGCCCGGCCCCGCCGCCGCACTGCTGACGCACACGGCCCCCTTCGCTCCCTTCCTGCACCTCGGTAAGTGATGCTCTGCTTTGTGTTTGACAGCTGCTTCAGGATACTCTGTCTCAGGGCTCCTAAACCTGTGGTCACTCCTTCTGTCAGTGCTGGTGTCTTCTTCAGTGTGAAGCTCCCCCTCATCTCCTTGAGCTCCTGCAGCTCATCCAGAGTTGCCCTTCAGGACAAACAATTCAATGTTCTGCAAAGGTGAAAGTCTAATAATTCACATCAAGAATAAAGTTTGGGCTTGAACAGGCTTGGAGCACCTTGCTCCAGTGGGAAGTGTCGCTGTCCATGGCAGGGGTTGGGACTGCATGAGCTTTAAGCTCCTTCCCAACCCAAATCATTCTGTGACTCTGTGATTAGAGCACTTCAGGTCCCATAATGGGAATTGCTAAATGCTTCCTGAGGCAGAGAGGGGACGATATCCATCATCTCCTGGGGACAACATCAGTCATCCCTCAGGTATTTCTCAAGACAACACAGCAGGGTCAGGTCCTCAAGGGGTTTTTCCATCATCCCACGATATCCTGCTCCATCTAACAGGGACTCAGCCCTTCAGGGTGGGAAAGGGCCTGCTGAGGTCCCTGCAAGCCCCTCACTCATTATCAGACCATGGGGTGGAGCACACTGGCTCCAGCTAAGGGGATTTCCAGACCCGTTCTCCACTGGATGGACCCTGAGGGCAGCACCTGAACTTGTCCCCAACCTGTGTGTACACAGAGGTGCAGGGTCCCATGGAGACCCAGTTCCAAGCCCAGCTCCAGGCACTTAATTCCCAAACTATGACAGTGACAATGTGCTGGGCTCCCTGCTGGAGCTGCTTCCTGGCTGGAAATCCCAGTCCCCCAGCCTGGGCTGTTGCTTTCCAGCCCTGTCCCACACGGCATCATGGCCCCATGGTCAGCTGGAGTCTCCCTCACTCCCTTTTTTCTCCACAATTTCCCCAGAATCTGACCAGGCTGTTTGTCTTGCTCCATCACCAGCCCTGTGGGGATGTTTCAGCTCCAGGAGTGCAGGGACCAATGCTGCCACAGTGCCCTTGTGGGATCAGACACAGAGTGATGGGTATTCCAGCACAGCCTGTGAGGGAAATGAGCCTTTGGTTCCTGAACGGGGCAGGGAAGACCCTGGGACTGTCCGGGACAAGCACAGGAACAGAGGAGGAGGAGCAGGAGTGGTGCTGGGGACCAGAGACACCGGATATAAACCCGTGAAGAGGAGCTGCTGCCAAATGTCCTGGTGAATGATACCTGTTGTGAAGAGATCCATGACTTTGGAAGAGAAACACCACTAAAAGTGACAGTTCTGGTGCCACCAGCATGGGCACTGTGACCACCATGGGTTGGAGGATGCTGCCAGGACTACTGTGCCCCTCCAAGGAGCAGGGCAGGGAAGGACTTGCCCTCATCCAAAACGAGGATTCCCTCATCAGGAAAAACCAGCAGGGGGACCTGTGGGTTCCATGGGGCTTCTCAGGGTGTGCCAGCCCCTGCCCAGGAACATGAGCACAGCTTTGATGTCCCTCAGTCAGCCCCGGTGTCTGGCTGTTCCCTGTCTGAGCCACATTCCTGTGGCACCCCCAGCCCTCCGGGGGACTTCTCGTGATGGGGCAGAGCAGACCTGGCCCCCATGTTCACCCCACTTCTGTGCTCTGGTCCAGCACCGCAGCCTTATCCCACCTGCCCACCTGGAGAGTCCCCACACCCCTGCAGCTCCCACCTGCAGGCTGTGACAGCCCAGAGCTGGGGGAGTTTCCATGGTGGAATTGCCGTGTATCTGAGCTCTGGGAAGCTGCTGCCCATCCCTGTGCCAGGCAGACCAGGACAGCTGTCACCGCAGCATGAGTCAGGAGGGTAATTACATGTAATCATGTGTAATTATGTGTAATTCTATGTCATTCCTTGAAATTCCTTGCCATTTTGGTGACAATATTTGCTGCAGTGGGTTCAGCCTGTGCTGAGTCGGCCTTTCCCCAACCAGGGGCTTTCCCATGGGAATTCCTCACCTTGCTGTGGCTGGACCTGCAGGCCTTCACGTCCCCCTCAGCTTGTGTCACCACACACATACACCTTTATGTGGACACCTGGGGACATGGTCTGTGGTGGCCCTGACAGTGCTGGGGGAGCAGCTGGACTTGATGGTCTCAAAGGTTGGACTTGATGACCTCGAAGGTCTTTTCCACCCTCAATGACCCCGGGGTTCTGGGGAGGTTCCAGGTGGTGGGGCAGCAGCTCCTGTGGCTGGAGCAGCCTTTGCTCAGGTGAATCTCTGCCCACCCTGTGCATCTGGTTTGGGGGTCCTGTTGCCTGTGCTGTTCCCGTAGCCCTCGCACTGCTGCTGTGCAGCTCAAGGCGGAGAGGGCAGTTAATTGAAATAATTAATTAGCGAGATAATTAATTGCCTGCTGCTTCTGTGTGAGGCACTTAATTATCTATTTATTTAATTATTTAGCTTTTTAGTTATTGACTTGTTTAGTCATGTAATTATTTAGTTACTCAGTAAATTCATTATTTTGCCAGCAGCCACAGCCCATCTCTGTCACTCCCATGAATGCCAGGGATCCCCCAAGAGCCACCACAGAAATCACCAAGGTGGCAACAGGAAATTCCTGCAGGTTTGTGGAGTCCCAGGTGGAGATTTCAGCCTCAACCAACTCTGTCCCACCTACCCTCAGCTTCCTCATCCTTTTGTGCTGGGAATCCTGTGGGGCTGTAGCCGTGCTCTGCTTCTGAAATGATGTGAAGTGGGGGGATTTCAGGGGTGTTCAGCTGGGAGCTGGGAATGTCACCTCTGTACTCCCAGGCTTTCCCAGGTGCTGCTTGCTCAGGTGGGAAGGAGAGTGGAGGAGCAGCGCAGGACTCGGGCAGCCCTGCACTCGTGGGGAAACTGAGGCAAGGTGTTCCAAGGGACGTTTAGGTTGGGCATTGGGAAAATTGATGCAGTCCCCATTCCTGGAGGGATTTAAAAGCCATGTGGATGTGGCATCTGGGGACACAGGTTAGTGGTGCCCTTGGCTGTGCTGGGGGAACTGTGTGACTCCGTGGTCCCTGAGGGCTCTTCCAACCTCAACAATTCCATGATTCCATGATCTGCAGAGGTCCCTGGAGCACACCTGACCTGCCCTGGCCTTGGTGCAAAAGAGGAGGACAACACCCCTTGGCTGTGCCATATCCTTCTGTGCAGGCGACGCTCCTTCCAGGGAAGATGCTTCAGCAGCAGAAACAGCAGCTCTTGAACATCCATGGTGCCGCTTCCAGCATCTGAGCTCTCTTGACTTCGGGATGTGTGGTGTTCACCACAGAGCTATCATGGGCTGTGACATCCTGTCCTGTGCCCCTGTGCTCCCCATGCTCTTCTTCCTGGGAGAAAACACTTCAAGGTTAAACCTGTCCTGAGGCTTTGCAGGTGAGGAGACAAACACAAACCCATAGTGTGTGTCTGGAGAAGACCTGAGAGGGGAAACCCAGTTTTTGCCCCTTGAGGTGGCAGAGCTGGCTGTGCCCCCAGTACTGGAGGCAGGACAGACCCCCTGAGCCTGTGTCTGGTGTGAAGCACCCCTAAATCTGTGAGAGAAGCAGGAGAAAAGCTAATAACCCAGCGAGGTTGGTGTGGAGCTGAGCCCTGCTGGTCTCTGAACTCTTGGGGAAGATTTAGTGTTGTGGTTTGAGGGTGAAGGGGAGAAGGACAAAATCTGGCACTGAGGCCATGGGCTGAGCCCCAAAGGAGGCTTTTGGGGGTGCTGTTGCTGCCCTTTCTTGCTGGAATCCACTCTGACACCATTTCTGTCTGTCGGAGCCCTCCTACTCTGGAGCTCTGCTCAACCAGGTCCTCATCTCCGTGAGGTCTCTCAGCTCCTCCCTGCAGCACTTACAGGGGTTGGAGATGGGGTGCAGGAGGGGGCCGTGAGACTGGGTGTGCAGTGGGAGGCTGCTGGGCGTTCCCAAATCTCAGTGTCAGCAGGACCCCGGGGTTCCATGGGGAGCTGGCCTGAACCGGGCCCCAGCAGGGGGGCTCCGACGGTGGAGGGCTCAGCTCCAGTGGGCGCTGCCCAGAGCCTGGTGTGGCCCCGGCTGGGCCTGCTGGGGACCCCTCCAGAGCTCCATCGTCCCACCTCCTGCCCCTGCCGGGCACCGGCATCTTCCCCAGCCCCCTCAGCGCTGGCCCTGCTGGGCATGCACTGGGGTGCCTCTGGGTCCCCTGTGGCCTGTGTGGATTCGTTTTGGGGGGTCTTCACTCATGCCCTTCCTTGCAGAGCCACCAGCACACCCACAGCAAGAACCACCCTCCCCAGTACTCCCAGTGCAGGAGAACCTTCTGCTTCCACTCAGAGCTGCTGTCACACTGCCTCACTTACTGGTGCACCCATCCGGGGAAGCTGCACCCACTCAGGGAAGCTGCACATCTTTAGGCAGGTGCTTGGCTCACCATGTGCGGGGAGAGAAACCTCAAAATCAGGAGTATCATCAGCCCAGAACATCAGCTCAGAGTCTGCCTGGCCCAGACGAGCCCTGCGGAGGGGCACACCCAGCCCGGACCAGCTCTCCGCGCTCAGGTGCACCGAGGAACGAGGGGACAGCCTCTCTTTGCGCGCTGCAGGCACTGGGAGCAAAAGGGTCTGTGAGTAAATAGAAATTATTAAAATGTGCTTAGGCACAATAGTGGAGCGGCTGTGACTGCCCGGGCTGTGGCGGAGCGATGGAGCTCCGCCTGGGAAAGCGGCAGGTGGAGAGCTCGGGCAGGCAGCGCGGCTGTGCCGAGCGGTGCCGTCCTTGCTGTTGGTCTGTTCGTGGCGCTCCCGTCACCCCGGCCGCGGGGGATGAGCAGCTCGGTGCCGCTTTGCCCTGGGATGGGACAGAGTGAATCATGGAAGGGTTTGGCTCGCGAGGGACGTTAAAGCTCCTCTTGTTCCATCCCCTCGCCGTGGGCAGGGACACCTTCCAATGGGACAGGTTGCTCCAAGCCCCGTCCAGGCTGGCCTTGGACACTTTGGGTCCTTTTCCTTAGAGCTTTTCTGAGGCCAGATCCTGCTCCAGCCATGATGCAAATGCCCCTTACCCTGAGGGGACGGTGGGGCTCAGTGAGGGGCTGCCTCAGGGTACACCATGGACACCCTTCAGGCCTTGGAGGAAGATGGGGCTCGTGTCCCACTGTGTCAGGCTGCAGGAGCCCCCCTCCTTGGTCCTTCTCCTCCTCATCCAGCTGGACCCTCCCACCAGGCCCAGCAGTGGCTGCCCGGTGCCTGCAGTGTCTGGCCCTGGGTGAAGGCCGCGCAATGCCAGCATGAGCCCCGGGTGATGGTACCACACTCCCTGGGTGACGCCACGAGCCCCGTGGAGCTGCTTGGCTGCAGGACCGTTTTTTGCCTCACAGGGACCTCTGGAGTCGCTCTCCCGAAGTCTCAGCATTTCTTCACTCGTACGAGTGCTGCTGTCCATGTCTCATCTCTCCTGCACAAGGCTGGAGCTTCCCAATGAGCTCTCCATGCTCCTCTTCCTCGTGCCAACCCTAGAGTCCCCTGTGTGTGCCCCAGCTCTGGGGACAGCAGGGACATCCCCCACATCTCACTCCTCCCTGTGACGCCCTCTACTTCTGGGGCTCCATCCTTGCTCCTGGGCTCTGCTCAGCCCCTGCGATGCTGGATCTGGGTTCCTGCTGCACCCCCTTGAAGGCTCTTGCCCCCTGAAGTCTCCTGGGTGCTGGTGTGGGGTGGGATGTGACTCACAGTGGGGCAGGGCTGTGCAGGGTGTCTCTGGGGCCCACTCTGGGGTGTCTATGGCGTGGGGTGCAGGGAGGCAGCTGGCAACCAGCCCAACGTGGGAAGAGCCTGCGGCCGGAAGGAAACCTGGAGCTCCTTGTGCAAGCCCTGTGTTTGAGGCACAGCAGCAGCAGATCCTCTGTTCCACAGAATGAGAGAATTGCTAAACTTGTAAAAAACCTCCAAAGCCATGGAGAGCTGAAAAGCTTCCCACGCAGCTCCTGCCCGGCCAGGACACGAAGGCTCAGTGCTGGCAGCAGGGATGGGCCTCGGCTCTGCTGCAGGAGGAACCGCAGCCCACCCGGAGGGAGCCCAGCTCCCGCCCCGGCGAGCTCAGAGCATCATTCCCATCCCTTCCTGGAGCCAAAGAAAGGGGAATCCAATCCCAATGCTACATTTTGAGATGCACCAGGTGTCAGAGGAGAGACAACACCAATATTGCTAATTGCGTGTCTCCTTTTGAACATTTCCACAGCTGCTGCAGGCCTGATGGTGCCTTGTCTGAGAGTTGTTGCCTTTCCTGGATCCAAGCTCCTTCTGCAAGATCAGAACCTCCCACTCCCACTTCCTTGTTACCCCAGGAGCCTTGTCTTTGGGGGAGGAGGGAGATGTGTCGCAGAGTGAAGGAGGGATGGGAAAGGAAGAGTTGAGACTGAGATCGGTGTCACTGGGTGAGGCAGGACACTGCTCAATATTGACTTTTCTGACAATACTTTTTGCACTTGATGATCTTAGAGGTCACAAAATCACAGAATCATGCAATCCCAGCATGCTTTTGGTTGGAAGGGACCTCAAAGCCCATCCAGTGCCACCCCTGCCATGGCAGGGACACCTCCCACTGTCCCAGGCTGCTCCAAGCCCCAGTGTCCAACCTGGCCTTGGGCACTGCCAGGGATCCAGGGGCAGCCACAGCTGCTCTGGGCACCCTGTGCCAGGGCCTGCCCACCCTCACATAGAAGGGTTTCTTCCTAATCACGCTTTTGCAGATCGTTGGTTTGGTCAATGGTCATCACGATAATTATAATCACGACGGTAGATCACTGCCCATGGGCTGGGGTTGGGTGGCAGAGGGCCCTCTCCCACCTGGCAGCATGAGGGAACTATTTAGGGAGGTTTCAGCAGTGGAATGAGACAATTTTCACCTGTTGCAGAGAAAATGCTCTCAGACATCCATGATGCTCTGAACGCCGGCAACACTCAGGGTGTGCCCATCTCCTGCCCGGGCCCTTGCCAGCCTGGTCCAGTGCCCGGCAAGGAGAGAGGAAAATCGCTTGCAAATGCAAATGCTGGAAAAGCAGGAAATGCCGCACCCGGGAGTGTTAACTGCTGTTAATGGTTAATGCACGGCAATTTAAACCTCCCCCGGTCCAGGGACTGATGCTTCTTCTGAGGCCTGGGAGAGGGAAGGATCGATATCATCAGCCCTGGCAGCACAGGGGGCTTTGGGCTCTCCCGAGCTCTGCACCCAGTTCCTCTTCCCAGTTCGGGGCTGGCCTTTGGTGAGTCATTTTATGTCAAACGCTAGGGTTTGGGGCACTGATTCTGTTGGAAAAGACTGAAGGGAAGGGAAGTGGTGTGCGAGAGGAATAGATTTCCATATTGCTGCGAAGTGGGGGTGGAAAGGCTTGCTGAACTGCTTTGTAGCCCACATGCAGTAACACTGGCTGGTGTTGGAGCCTGGGAATGCTCCCAGGCCGATTTAATCCCCTGGTCTAGACCCAGCCTGGCTTGATTCACCTGGGTGATGTGGGTTTGCAAGTGGAAGAGGCGACTGGATAAATATTTGCGATGAGCTGAAGGTCTTTTCTGTACCCAGCCATGCCTTCGGTGGACTTTTGGTTCAGGGAGGCCGAGAATCCTTAATGGAAGCGCTTAGAAATGCAAACACGTCTGACTTGGGTACCTGCTGTTTGCAATGAAAGTAAATCAGGCTGCAAGCAGGGAAGGTTTATATTTGGTTCGAGTCCAACTGGTTTTCCTTTATCCCAACCCTGGCCTGGAGTTTTTCTAATGTATGATGGAGTTTACACAGGGAATGGGGGCTGGGGGTAAGATGGGGGGAAGCACATAAACCCAGCAGTCCTGCGGTGCTCCTTCTCCTCAAAGTCCTTCTCACGGCAAAGCTTTTGTGGAGGACTTGCAGCTTGGCTTGTTTGCATTATTCAAGTCTTCAAAGATACCCTCAGGCTGATCAGTCAGGGGGCGGTGCTCCCAGCTCAGGCTGCCCCACAAACTGGGGAAACAGAGCTCAGAGACTGGAATGGTGCCAGGGGCTGAGCATCAGTGCAGAACTCTGCATTTGGGGTGTCTTTCTGGTGTATTTCTGCTTTGGGCCAGAATTCCTTTCTCCAAGGATCACTCTGCAGTCCACCATGTCTTTGCCCTTCTTCATGAAGGAGTGGAAAAGGAATGAAGGAAAAGGCAGAAAAAGAAAGGGCTCCCTCTGCTCTAGAGCCAGGCTGGGAGAGCTGGGGTTCTTCAGGCTGGAGAAGACTCCAAGATGACCTTGGAGCCCCTTCCAGTGCCTAAAGGGGTTTCAAGAGAGAAGTTTGAAGGGTGGCCACAGCCCTCAGAGGTGCAGTTGGATGTCAGTCACATCCCAGACACTGCCCAACATTGATACTGGGGCAGGATTTATTCCTATATTTGGGATTTTACAAGAAACTTTGGTCACTGGTCTGAGCAGGGTGAGAAATTGTGTCATTTCACTTCCCTGGAGGAACCTGGAGTCCCACCACAGACACAGTTCTGTGTGTGCTCACAGATGGAGCCACTGACTGTGACAAGGCTGAGGGTGACTTCTGTGACTATTTTTATGACTTCTACAAGGTTTTTGTGACAGTGGACAAAGCAGAGCTGGAAAAAGGCCTGACCTGTTTTGCAGTGGCAATGGGAGGACAAAGATGTTTTCCTTACAGACAAACTTTGTAGGACTGTCAGAACAAACAGGGTCCTTTGCACAAAACACAGCGAGGGAACCCTGTAGGGTGGAAGGCAGGTGCCTTGTAACTTGTGTCCTGATTTGCAACATCTGTCACGGGTCATGGGCAAATCCAGGCTCACAGGTGTCGTTTATCCCTTCTCTTTCTTGCACAGAGCTGAGCCAGGCCGACCCTGAGCACGGAAACGCCATGTACGAGCTCAACGAAAGCAGTTTCGACCCCATCACCTTTGTCCTGACAGGCATCCCGGGCATGGAGGAGTCCCACATCTGGATCTCCGTCCCCTTCTGCCTGATGTACCTCACCGCAGTGCTTAGCAACCTGGTCCTTCTCTTTGTCATCGCCACGGACCGGAGCCTCCACGAGCCCATGTACCTCTTTCTCGCTATGCTGGCTCTCTCTGACCTCATGCTGTCCACCACGACGGTGCCCAAAATGCTGGCAATCTTCTGGTTCAGTGCCAGGGAGATTTCCTTCGATGCCTGCATCACACAGATGTTCTTCACCCATTTCAGCTTCATCGTGGAATCCTCTGTGCTGCTCGCCATGGCCTTTGACCGCTACGTGGCCGTGTGTGACCCACTGCGCTACGCGTCCATCTTAACCCCCTCGGTGATCGCCAAAATCGCCGCGACTGCCGTCACCCGCGGGTTCTGCATCATGTTCCCACCCATCTTCCTCCTGAAGCGGCTGCCGTACTGCGGGCACAACGTGATGCCCCACACCTACTGCGAGCACATGGGCATCGCCCGCCTGGCCTGCGCTGACATCAGGGCCAACGTCTGGTACGGGCTGACGACGGCACTGCTCTCTTCAGGCCTGGACGTTGTGCTCATCGCTGTCTCTTACGTGCTGATCCTCAGGGCAGTGTTTCGGCTCCCATCCCCAGAGGCTCGTCTCAAAACCCTCAGCACCTGTGGCTCCCACCTCTGCGTGATCCTCATGTTCTACGTGCCTGCCTTCTTCTCCTTTCTCACACATCGCTTCGGCCACCAAATCCCGAGTCACGTCCACATCCTCCTGGCCAACCTCTATGTCGTGGTCCCACCCATGCTCAACCCTATTGTCTACGGGGTGAGGACCAGGCAGATCCGGGAGCGTGTCATCCGCCTCCTCTGCCCCACAGGGGAGTGTCCCTGCCCCGGCTCCGGGGGCAGGTGCTGAGGGGGGAAGGCTGGAGCACAGCACACCAGCCATGACTGGATGGGCAACGCACTGCTCACCGTGGCACGGAGGGGGTACGTCCTCCTGTCTTCATTGCCGAGGGACCCTGGCACCTCTTCCTGCTGAAGGTGTTTCCCTGCTGAAGTGCCCTGAGAGCTTGGGAAAGGCTTTATTGTCCTGTCTTTGAGGGAAACATTTCCCTTAAACCATGACTCCCAAATGCAATTCAAGCCTTTAGAGTGCTGTGTAAAGGGATGATGGTCTCCTACATCCACCACATGCCACAGGAATGCTTTCCATCCATGCCAGAGCATGGCACTGGGGAGCAGCACTCAGCCCAAAGCACGTTGCACCTTGAGATCCTGCTCTGTTCACATCCTGGCTGATAAAACACCAGTTTTGTCTCTGGATATTTGATTCATCCTTCAATACCTAAAGAGCTTTGCTGGATTTTCCTTGTTCCCCTCATTGGTGGATGTAGCAGTTGAGTCAGTAACACCTTATTCTACCTGAGGTCAGGGGCACCCTGGCCCAGGTGATCGTGAGCAGCGGTGCAGGTGTGAAAGGTGAGCACTTGGCATTGCTGGAGGACCAGCGAGGACAACCTGTGTGTCCGGAATACAGTCTGAATCCCAGAATCAATGAGGTTGGGAAAGACCTCTCAGATCATCGAGTCCAGCCTGTGCCCAATCCCCATGCTGTCACCCAGCCCAGAGCACTGGATGCCATGTTGGGCTCTGCTCCCAGGGAACAGGGACAGGAGGAGAGGGAACGGCCTCAGGCTGGGCCAGGGGAGGCTCAGGGTGGACACCAGCAGGAATTTCCCCATGGAAAGGGTGCTCAGGCCTTGGCAGGGGCTGCCCAGGGAGCTTTGGAGTGCCCATCCCTGGAGGTGCCCAAGGAAGGCCTGGAGGTGGCACTCAGAGCTCTGGGCTGCGGACAAGGTGGGCACTGGACACAGGGTGGAATCCATGGGCTGGGAGGGCGTTTCCAGCCTCAGGGATCCTGGGATTCTGTGACAAACACTTGCCTCTCCTGTCTGCATTCCCTGCTGTCAGCTGTGTTTCTCTCTTACCCACCGCTCTGAGGAACAGGGACCTGGGTGCTTTTTGGTCCCTGCTGAGCTCAGGGGTTTCCTGGGGTCTGGCCAGTACAACTCTGCCTCATCCAGGCAGCGACCAGAGTGTTTTGGTTGTGGTGATTAGGGAGCCCATTCTGGAGGCTCTACAGTCCAGCTCTCACAGCAATGCCAGGAGTGGGATGGTCTGAGCCTGTGTCACCTGTGAGACCCCACGAAGGGTCTGGTGTGCTCCTAATGTTCTTCATGAGATGAAGCAGATCAGCCATTTCTGCAGAATATTCTTTTGCCCTGACTGGGAGGGCAGCTGGCACTCGCCAGCCCCACAGCCTGACTGGGCTGCAAAGCTCTTTCAGACCTGCCCATGGTGGGGAAACCACTGCTGCACACCTGGACGTCAGAGGTGTCTCATTCGGAGGGGGTGGTGACCCTGGAGATGCTGGGGAGTGGCTGTCCCAGGATCTGGGCTCCATTAAATGTTGTGCCCTGCATCAGGGCAGGAGGTGTGGGATCATTGTGGCTGGGGCTGATCAAACTCAAAGTTCCTGATGGAGGGCAGGAGCCATGGGCACTCTCCGGGACCAGGTGTGCTCGGACCTGAATGACACAGGTGAGAGCAACACAGCAACCCAACCAGCAAACTCTGCTCCAGCCATACCAGTAAAATGGTACGACTGCCACGACTTCAAAAGAAAAGGGGAAGAGAGAGATTCATGATTTCAGATCAAAACCCCCCAAAAGTTTTTCACTTTTGCAACACATTTCTTCTTTTCTTTGTTTTATTTTCCTCTGATTTGATCAAAGTTGGCACCCTGTGACGGGCACAGGGGAAATGAAAGTCTGTTCATTAAAGGCTGTTTGTCTACCAGTGGAGATAATGGAGCTGGGTACAAAAGCTGCTCGTGTCGCTGGGTTTTTTTAATGTCCTCAGAAGGTTCATGTTTGCGTTGGCTTTCTTAGCAGGAAAAAAAAAAGTGTTTGCACAGAGCAGCCACGTGATTTTTGATAGGAGATGGAGCTGTGAGAAGGAAAATGTGTCAGGAGAGTGTGTTGCTGTCGGCAGCTCTAAGAACAATTGAGCTGCCACCTGGATTTGTCAACATACAGGGCTTGGAGCAACCTGGGACAGTGGAAGGTGTCCCTGCCCATGCCAGGGGGTTGAATGAGATGAGGTTTAAGGCCTCTTCCAGCCCAAACTGTTCTGTGATTCCATGATTCTACGGATCTGTCTGCTTCTTGGGGTTTCCCAGGATGGTTTTATACAGTGGAGGAGGCAGTTTTAAACTCGCTGCTCTGCTCCTTGGGTGGATGTGGTGGCCAGGTCAGGAGCAAACTGCCCAGGGAAATGTCCCCAAGTCAATGAATCACCAGCTGGGCCATTCCTGGCCAGGGGCCCATGCCTAATGGGGCATTAGCCAACCAAGCAGGGAGATTTATATTTCAAGGTGGTTAAAATGTCAGCTTAATAACTCACACAGGCTGGGAAACCACAGCTCCTTCACTTCATTTTTTTTTTTCCAAATCGATGCCCATTCTTTTTTTATCTCAGTTCATGGTTTTTGTAAGTGTGTTTGGATTACAAGGAGCTTTGCCTGGTAGGAAGGAAGGGAAGGAGGACGGTTCCCTGCCTGTGACACAGAGTTAGAACGAGATGAGCTTTAAGGTCCCTCCTGACCCCCACCATTCCGCGATTCCATGATTCTATAATTTCAACAGGTGTTTTTCCCATGTAGCACATGCAAGAAGTAAATTAAATCTCAATAATCTTTGGGAGATAAGCGGAAGTCACTGAGAAACACTCCTCTGCCCTCAGTGAATGTTTCTGTACGTGGAGAAGGAGCTGAGCCTGCACCTGCAGTGGAGATGGAGCCTCGGGGTTGTGCCAAGTCAGGCTCCTGGCGTGTGTTTGAAAGGTAAGCGCTCTCCAGTGCGATTGCTTGGCTGCACGGAGAGGGACAAGCTCGGCTTTCGCCACGGACAGAGCTTCGGCTGTGCCAGGTTCAAGTACCTGGCTTCCACTCAGTTCATTGCTGTTCACAGACGATGGTGCTTTGTTAACCGTCCCTCACCTGCAGAGCGCTGGGCGCAATGCATTGGAGTAGCGAAGCTTCCCTATTTTAGTTCTCCCCCTTCTCTCATCGCTGTCTTGGCAAATGGCAGGATAGAGGCTCCTTGGGAGGGAGGGATGGGGAGAGGAGGGGGTTCCCCTCAGTGTCACTGAGCAGCTGGGTGCACGGAGCTCACCTGGGATGGACGAGGAGCTGACTGGGAGCTCATGGGTCAGGATGCCCCATCCCTGGAAGCGTTCCAGGTCAGGTTGGATGGAGCTTGGAGCAACCTGGTCTAGTGGAAGGTGTCCCTGCCCATGGCAGGGGCTGGAACAGGATGATTCTATGATTCTGTGAAATGTTAATTTAATAAAAATCCCGGTTCACAGACAGGCAGACGATAAACAGCATCACCTCCTTGCCTGAAACGAGATGGTAACAGCCTTTGCGGGGAAAGTTTGGGTGACCGGTTTGATCCCATGGATTAGAGATTCCTGCTGGTCCTGAAGGTCCCTAACAGCTCCCTGAAGGGTTGTGGCAGCCAGGAAGCTGCTGACTGCAATTCCCCTGCCCTCACTCCACAGCCTGCTGAGGGTCTCTGCAGGTTTCTAGGAGGTCCAATTCTAGTGGTCCAATAAAATCAGAAATGGGGACAAAATCACCCAAGAGGTTTGTAGCAGGAATGTCTGCTCGTCTCTAGCTCAGAGCTCCCAGTTTCCTCTCCACTATGGTTCCCAAAAAGTTAAAACAGTTCTCGGTCCTAAAACACTTCCAGTCTGGGGCGAGAATGGGGCAGAGCTCACACCTGATGGACAGATCCCTGCCAGCCCAGGCAGCTCCAGGCACAGCCCTGGGAACATCTTTGGGATCCAGGACCAGGAAATGAATTGTGCAGGAGTGACTGTGGTGCAGGGTGATGAGCGATGGGGTGGTGAGGGCTCACTGAGGTTCCTTCAGGGACAGCCTGAAGGTCTACAGGGCTTGCACAGTCAGTGCAGTTAATGAGTGCAGTCGTAGGAAACACCCAGGGAAAGGAGCTGGCGCTGTCCCCCGTGCCCTGCGCCACAGGCTCAGGTGTGAGCACAGCCCCCTGCCCCGTGGGGCCCGGGCCGCTCTGTCCCATGGCTGGCACAGCAGGTGGGTGACAGAACAAAGGCTGGCACAGGGCACTGTTGTTTCAGCCTCTTCAGGCTTTTAACTTTGTCTGTTTGCATATCCATAGTGAATCTACTGGAGCGTGTCCAGGGAACGGAGCTGGGAAGGGGCTGGAGCCCCAGGAGAGGCTGAGGGAGCTGGGAAAGGGGCTCAGCCTGGAGCAAAGGAGGCTCAGGGGGGACCTTGTGGCTCTGCACAACTCCCTGACAGGAGGGGGCAGCCGGGGGGGTCGGGCGCTGCTCCCAGGGAACAGGGACAGGAGGAGAGGGAACGGCCTCCGGCTGGGCCAGGGGAGGCTCAGGGTGGACATTGGGACAATTCCTTCCCACAAGGGTTGTTGAGCCCTGGCACAGCTGCCCAGGGAGGTGGTGGAGTTCCCATCCCTGGAGAGATTTCCCAGGGTGAAATGTGGATCCGGCACCTGGGGGCATGGGTTAGTGGTGGCCTTGGAAGTGCTGGGACTTGGTGGGCTGAGAGGGCTTTTCTGGCTTCAGTGACTGATTCTGTGCTTTGCTCTAGCTCCCAGCAGCTGCAGGCAGAAGATTCTCTTGTCTCAAAGGCTCCAGCAGCAGAAATCCCAGTTCCTAGCGAGGACGAAGGATCCAGGATAGTGAGGGGGACTGATAAAGCAAATTGCCCAATATTTACTGTTCTCAGTTAAAATGTGTCTCAGAAGTTAAGGTGTCTGTGCCATGAGCAATGCTGGCCATGAACCACCTCCTCTGAGCCAGCCCTGGGAGTCATTCAGCTGCTCTTTGAGCCTTTTCCTTACACCTTAACCTTTCACAGGTTGCCCAAAAGGGGGAAAAAAGAAAGAAAAAAGGTTTTGACTTAAGTCAGGAAAACCGTAAGTTTATGTGCTTAAATTTAAAAGAAAAATGGGATTATCAGAGAAATCTGAAACAGCTTCATTTGCCTTTAGATTCAAATAAAATAATGGCAAAGTGAATATGAGACTTGATCAATAAAGTGTAAAAGGGCAGGAATGTAATTAACGGCAATCACTGCTTGTTTGGGCATTCAGCTTCCTTGGAGACATGGAATTTCATTTTCTGATGATTGCACATGGGCTGATAAAGTTACCCCAAACCTGAAAGAGGTTACCCCAAGGCCTGATGCAAGCTGAGTATTTTTTATATTTACAACATTGTGATATAGAGCTCATTATGTCACACAAACAAATTAATAAATAATAAGTAAAGCAGCTGCTAGTGGACTTTGGCCAACTGCAAAACCTCACTCCAATATACGTCTCATTTTCCTTATATTCCTGGAGAGGTCCTGCAGGGATTGGCCAGATGCTGGGTCTGATATTACGTGACCGGCATCAGTTGTGTAAACACAAGTACGAAATCATTGCTAATGAGGTTTTTAGCTGGTGCAGAGACACTAATTTAATCGAGGTGAGTGCAGTCACCCTCTCAGGAGGGGCCCAGGGAAGCCGGGGGCTCTGAGGGAAGGAGCGTCACGGTGGGGGCACCCGGGCAGTGCTCGGCCCCAGCGTGAGGCTCCTGGTGGGTCCCTGCAGCCAGAGCGGGTCGGGGACGGCAGAACGGGGCCATCGACCCTCGTCCCCTTGTTCCCACATGCTTCACCCAGGCCCCAGGGCGGCATTTCTGCGTGCGGCTGGGCGACGGGCAGGGCCGGAGCTGGGCTGGCCTCCGGGAGAGCTCCCGCTGCTTGCCCCGGCGCTGCCCGGTCCCTGCGGGACACCTCTCCCGCTGTCCCAGCAGCGCCGGGGAGATGCGGGCGGGGAAATCGGCAGGAACCAGCGCTTGGATACCACCTTGCTCAGCGGCTACTACAGCCGAGGGCTGGTTCCCAGTCCCTTTTGAAGGAAAAGGAAAGCAAAGCACCGTGCAGGTACTTTTTGGTGTGACGAAGGGGCAAAGGTGGGTGATCACGGCAGTCCTTTGTTGTGAAAGATGAGACTCTCGTCCCAGAATTGCTGGAATCAAGACAGGCTCCTTGAGCGTGTGCTGAGGGGATAGGAGGCCATCGGGCGACTTCAGGTGAGCTGTGGCTACTACCTTGACCTGAGCAGCGTGGCCTTGCCCGCAGGCTGTGACAGGGACGGGGGAGCTTTCTGGAGAGAACTATTCTAGCATTTATGGCATTAAATACCCTTCTGCCCCAAACTCTGCTCTTCATCTGGTGAGTCAAGAAGAGCAAAGCCCTGTTTTGAGTCATGGACATTTTTGGATTGTGAGCAGCATCTGGAGAGTTCTCTCTGCATCAGAGCAAAGGAGGAGTGTGAAATATCCACCTGGGATCCCAGCTCTCTCTGGACAATGTAAATTACCAGCTGCAACGGGAACAAAGTATCAATTTTCTGTTTCTTCAGTCAATACTTGTATTTTGAAATGAGATGGGGATGGAGGGAGACAAATTGAGCTGGGGAGAAGAGGAAAACAGGCTCTCCCTGTTGAGGTGAGGAGGGGAGTGCCCTGGACCACCTCAAGTGCTTCCATATGTCCCTTGGAGGGGATGGGGCTGGCCTGGGCTGGCACAGGGCTGCCTGATTTACAGCCCCAGAGCAGGAACTAGAGCAGGTTTCCTGGAGAGCTCAAGACTCCATCCTTGGAGACAGCTGAGAGTCAAGCCCTTGGCTGACACTGATTGCACAGGCAATTGGACCTGAGACATCTCTGGGTCCTGTCCAGCCTGGATTGCCCCACAGTTCTGTGCCTGTGAGTCATTGCTAAGGCTCAGGTTGTGTCACGTGTGTTCAAGACCTGTAACACTAAAGTTCTGTCCTTTTTTAGTCACAGCAAGTGCAAGGAGCGGGCTGTCATGGCAGCTGGCAATGGCACTGCCCCACTCCCATCACCTGTGTCCTGATGGGCATCCTTGGCACGGGGAAGTCTCATCTCTGGGCCCCCAACCCCTGCCAGAGGTCAGCAATTTGTGGCTGTTAGACAGAGGTTGCTTCCGTGCAGCCTCTTGAGGACTGGAGGGTACCTAGGGGATGCTCTGTCTTAGAATCACGGGGTGGTTTGGGTTGGGAGGGACCTCAGAGCCCATCCAGTGCCACCCCTGCCATGGCAGGGACACCTCCCACTGTCCCAGGCTGCTCCAAGCCCCGGGGTCCAACCTGGCCTTGGGCACTGCCAGGGATCCAGGGGCAGCCACAGCTGCTCTGGGCACCCTGTGCCAGGGCCTGCCCACCCTCCCAGGGAACAATTCCTGCCCAGTATCCCATCCATCCCGGCCCTCTGGCAGTGGAAGCCATTTCCTCATGTCCTGGTACTCCATTCTTTGTTCAAAGTCCCCTGAGCTCTGGTTTGGGGTCCGTGTTTGAAAAGACAGCAAACAAGTGTGGTGAGGAGGAAGACAGAAGAGATATTATTCCAGCACTGGAGAAAACACTTGTTCTCTACAGAGTACAAAGCATTAACTTTTAAAGAGCTGTTGAGGCATCTTCATTGTGGAAGTCTCAGGAGAAACATCTGATGCTGAGGATTGTTTAATGCCCTTGAGAAGGATGAATTGGAATGAAGGGAAAAGGAAGCCAGATTTATTCTGATTAGAAATAAAAGCCTTATTTTGAATAATGAGAATAATTAACTGCTGTGAGAGGCTCATGGGAACAGCAGTAGATTTCCCAGCAATTACTATGCCCATTTCTCCACGCCTGTGTGGAGAGGGGAAGTTTTTGGGTGCAAAGTTGTTTTGTCAGTGAGATCTTTGTAGGACTGAGAAGCTGTCCTGTTCTCACACCCGATTTGGCCCCCAGCTCTACTTCTGTGCATGTTTGCAGTGTGATAATCCATGGCATTTCTGAGCTGTCCCTGTCCATCCCCCTTGGAGGGGCTCTTCTAAGCAAGGATAGATCTAGAATAACAGAATCACAGAACCTCCTGAGTTGGAAGGGAGCCACCAGGATCACCAAAGCCCAGGGAACATCGGAGTCCAAGCCATCAATGTCTCTACAATCCTCCTGGGCTGCTTGAGCCCTGCTGTATTGACCTTCCAGCAGCCACTAGTGTCAGTTTTGATCTGTTTTTCCCTTAAATCTTCTCCTTTTCACACAGGACTCTGTGACTTGGAGGAGAACACCATCCAGCATTGAAGTTTTACGGGTACAAAACTTGTTTGTAGCAGCTCAAAGTTCCCAGAATGGGGTGTAGGGACATGTGGACGACAGTGATCACTTTCTGATGGGCAAATCTGCATTGAGCCAAAATGTCAGAGTCTGAAGGGACTCAGTAGTTTCCCAAGACCACCCAGGAGCAGAATTCATGAGTTTTCCATACAGCTTCCTATGAGCATCACCAGCTATGGTTCTTCCATGACGGAATAAAAAATCAGTCCCAGGAGCACTGATGAAAGCCCATTTCAGAGAGAGAAGAATCCCATGTGGGTTTTGAGAAACACTGGTTAAATGAAATTATTTTAGCTTTCAGTAAGTTGACATTTGTTGACATGTGGGTGCGGCAGGTGCCAGGAGGAAGCGCCCAGTAACAACATGAGATGTCAGGACACAACTCGTTTGCTTCCTCAGTGAGAAATTCCTCCCTGAATGATGGAATCCTGGAATGGTTTGGGTTGGGAGGGACCTCAAAGCCCACCCAGTGCCACCCCTGCCATGGCAGGGACACCTCCCACTGTCCCAGGCTGCTCCAAGCCCCAGTGTCCAGCCTGGCCTTGGGCACTGTCAGGGATCCAGGGGCAGCCACAGCTGCCCTGGGCACCCTGGGCCAGGGCCTGCCCACCCTCCCAGGGAACAATTCCTGCCCAGTATCCCATCTAAACGTTCCCTATTTTTGCTTAAAACTGTTTCTCCTTGTGCTATGCCATCACTTCTCATTGATGTGGAGCCAGAGCTCCAGCCAGCGCTGATGGGAGGGTGGTGGGGCCACTGCCACTGGTGTCCCCAGCAGCAACAGGGTTGTTGGTGGCAGTGAGGGGACACAGGATCAATTGTGGGGACAGGGAGCGACCTGGCACCGGTGTGCCATCCCAGGTGTGCGTGGCTGTGGGTCCTGCCCAAACAGACAGGTGCAGAGCAGCTCAGGGACTGCAGACACGTGCTGGGGCTTTGGAAGCACTGGCTCCCGCATGCCCGGGGAACAGACACCACCCACATCCTCTGGGAGCTGTCTGGGCCACGAGCCGGAGATACGAGCCAGGCTCTCTGGGAACTGATCAGGAGATTTCTGATGGAAAGAAAACTTTTATAATTTAGAAAATTGACGTCAGCATCAAATATCCTGAAAGTTGTGAGTGAAGCCTAAACAAATGGAATGATTTGGCTCTGCACCTGGGTTTTTCTTGTCCCCCTGTGAACGCTGGCTTGTGGATTTTGCAGATTAAATTGAGCAGTGACCTGGGGACTGTGAAGATTTCTTTCCACGCAGCACACAAACAAGAAATGAACAATAGGATACTGAGACACATTTGCCTTCGTTTTGGTTTTCTTTTGAAACAAACACAGTTTTTCTCAGCTGGGTAAATATTTGTTCTCCTGACGGTGCTGGAGGGTGTCTACTCTGGGAACAGGGAATTGAACGTGGATACTGCCAAAATATGCCACTGCTGGGAGCCTGTGAGAGGAGAGGGGCTGAGCCCAGTGTGGGCGTGCAGGGTTGGCAGCAGAACCCCAGGAGGACCCAAAGGCTGGCTGGGGTGTGAAGTTCCAGGGTGTTTTACATCCCTGAACAAACCTGGCAGGATAGGAGTGTTCACTGAACCAGGAAAGAAGGGTCTGGAGCAGAAAGGGAGGGTCCATGGGGGTTTTCAGGAGACCTGGCCGTGGCAGATTGCAAGTGGCTGGGCGAGGTGGTTGTCTCAATTGGAGATGGTCCTGGAGTCCCCTGAGCCCGCATTTCCCATGTCATGGTTCTCCTCTGCCCCACAGATGAGGTTGCCTGGGAACCAACCTTCAAGTTGAAGGCTGGACCTTTCCATCTGTTCCTTTGTGCGGTGGCTGGGCTTCAGCATCCACCCATGTTCCTTGGCTCCAGCTCCTTCCCTGGCACAGGCAGCAGCCTTGGACAATTCCAGGCACACGTTTCTAGCCTGGCCAGGACAGCAGACGTCCTCTGCCCAGCGTTGCCCCTGGAGAGCACTAACTGTTCACTGATGCCACTGCAGCAGTGATCCTGCAGCTCCCTGTGCCAGCCCTGAGCACAACACAGCCAGGCATCACCTTGTCCTTTGGATTTATTTGGATTAGCAGTCCAAGTGGAGAGTGACTTTTTACAGGGGCAGAGAGTGATAGGACAAAGGGAATGTTTTTACACCAAAAGAGGTCAGATGTTGGCAGCAAATTGTTCCCTGGGAGGGTGGGCAGGCCCTGGCACAGGGTGCCCAGAGAAGCTGTGGCTGCCCCTGGATCCCTGGAGGTGTCCAAGGCCAGACCGGACATTGGTGCTTGGAGCAGCCTGGGACAGTGGAAGGTGGCAGGAGGTTGGAAAGAGATGAACTTTAAGGTCCCTTCCAGCCCAACCCACTCCATGATTTCATGATTCTGTGATTCCATGATCCCTGTAATACCTGCAAGCCTAACCAAGACTTAGCAGGGTGGCATTCCTGCCTCGGGGGTTTAGAGGAGTTGGATGCTGAGTACCTCCAGTGCTCTTGTGGAATTATTAGCTTTATTATGGTAAAAATCTTCCTGTGTTTCTGCATTGGGGGTGACACCCCCACTGCCAGTGGCTGGAGCTTCATTAGTGCCGGAATGATCCAGCCTGCAGGAAATCCTTCCTGCAGATGGATGGGTTCCAACAGCTATCATGGTGAGATTCCTGGGGGCTGGAGGGAGGGGTGGTCACCCGCTGACCCAGCGCACGGGGTCCAGGCATTAATAAAATCACATCACAGAACGGTTTGGGTTTGGGAGGCACCCTAAAGGTCGTCTTGTTTCACCGCCCCGCCACGGGCTGGGATGCCACCCGGCTCCCGTCAATTCAAAGAGGGATCCTAAGCCCCGAACTCTTCCTCTCATCGCCTGGAGCAGCCCAGCCCACAGACCTCCTCTCGTATTCCCATGGGGAAACTCTTCCAAATTCCTTTTACCGAATTAATCACCAAGAGCGATCTGCATAACAATAATTATTCAAATCGGGGATTGCTATTTATAGAGATGTGCTCTGTTGCTCGCAGAACGCATCCCGCGCACGCCCGGCTGCTCGGCGCTTTCCATGTGGAACGGTTTGTCGGACTCCTCGCGCTTTCCCCAGAATCCGGCTGCGCGTTGCCGCAGCCCGGGGGTCCGCAGTGCCGCGGGGTGTGACCGTGCCCGCGGGGTGTGACACTGCCCGCGGGGTGTGACACTGCCCGCGGGGTGTGACCGTGCCCGCGGGGTGTGAC